>JAIPMN010017872.1:2955-14299 GCA_020650975.1 Apostichopus californicus
GCTCTCATATCATCACATAACAAATTGTCAACATCTGATGAAAGTGAATAATCTATGCGTACAAGAAATGTACAAATTGAGTATAGCTAAGGTTCACTTGTCGTGGAGTTCACGTTATGTACTCCCAAAAATATATAAATATGTCAGTGTATGTAAGCAGTGGATGAAACCCCATCACGTAGGTCCTTGCTACAAACAATTCTTTCGTCCAACCGACCCCCCCCCCCCCACACACACACAGGCCCCTACAAGGCGACAACAATTAGAGACACATAGGTCTTAATCAATGATTAAATGACAATATGCAAATTCTTTACCAACAGACAATACATATGACAAGGCGAGAATACTAACCTTGACCGGCATTTGGCCAGCCGCTCTGTCCGAGGTGACGAAGACGCTTATTTCCTCTTGGTCGAGATTGATATGTGCGAGTTCCGTCCGAGAAGTCAACTGCACAGGTTGCGTCGAGGCACGAAAGCTCCACGTGCATGGGACCACGTGTATGTCCCGGTCGCCAACGCAGGCTACCCATGTCAACAACGCACACACAACACCAGATAGATGTTACTCTACACACGTAACCCACACAGACACACGCACACTAGCAGTGTTACGCATAACCTGCACGTAAACCACGCACGTAAACAACATGAAGCTGTCACTTGCCAATATCTATTTCGTATGACAATGACTAGAGTTTAAAGCTGCGTTTAGCTGTAATATAACCAGGAAGTACCTGCATACTCCTTTAAAGGAACGGCAAACTAAAAATAACTTAAGAATTACTTCAGTCCCCAAATTTCAGCGATTAAGATGTGGTTTAGCTATTCTCATATATGCTTTCCTAGTATTATTATTATCATTATATTTAGTTGTTACAGACTTTACTTCTCTTCATGTATACTGTGCATTAAACTAGTGATTTACTCAAAACTTGAGTTGGACTGAATTTAAAATATTTTATATTATTTCTTGTTTTGCGAAGAAAGTTTATCGGCGATCATCTGCAGTAGTTAATGGAGATCCACTCTTCTCATAGTTCGTTTCTCTTGGGCTCCTTAAAATTCAAAATAATGTACATCTATGTATGTTTATTTTAATAAATACTAAAATAATGATGACTTTTCGACTTGATTTATAAGTACACTCTTTGAGCACGAGCAGTTGGCAACAATCTTTACCGAGTTTAGGGTATACACTGGGCTTTGTAATTATTTAGAGATAATTTAATGTCGTTGTAATACTATACCACTACACTTCCACCTACTGTGGTATCAACTGCGTTAAATGAGTTGGTATTCGCCCGTGGCAAGCAAGGTGTCGATCAAATTAAACTAATCAATAAATTAATTAATTGAGGGGATTTTCAAACATAATTTGCATTTCATCGACACGAAGGTGATAATGAGCCGTATTGAGATATATGGAATACCGTTATCAGGTAATAATATTTAAACTTAACGTTTTGGAAATGTTTGATTAAAAATGTAATCTAAATCCAAGTTAGATCACTGGGGGTTCCATGCCAGGAAAAAAAACTAAAAATAATTGACGACCTCTATTATTTCAATAAAGCAAAGACGTTTATTTGAATTCGTGTATATGTGGTACGAACCGATGGTGCGGGCGTCCACATGTAAGCAATAGTTGAGGAGTTTGAGCCTCTACCCCACCCAGCCTCCTTCCTCGGCAAATACCGTACTGCAATTAATACTTATTATCTACCACCTGCATGGGAACTTTCTCTTATTAATTTATCTTCCACAAACTTTAATCTTACTTACTGCAGCAGATGCAAACCACTACTTCGAGTGCTGCTTGTTTTCAAGCCCCCTGATTAGAATGAGTGTTGCTTGTTTTCAAGCCACCTGATAAGAATGAGTGCTGCTTGTTTCCAAGCAACCTGATTAGAATGAGACTTTTCGTGGAAGTACAAACTACACATGTGAGTGCAAAATAAACTGAAGCAACTCACCAAACTGCCAGAGAGTATACACTTGAAGATGGCTTATGTTTATATTCTGTCGCTCATCCAGTTGGCTTTTGAGGTTCTTGATATAAAGTTGCTGGTCACACTGGAAAAGGAAGGACTTACCTTTTAATTATTCTTCATAAACAGTTAAAGAGCCTGCGTGTGAATGAAAGCACCATGTGATCTTGAAGACAGATGCAACGCCATTACAGACTCCGAGAGGACGCAAGCTACTGTAATATGAAATCCATATAGCTATGATCTCACTATCACATGGTTAAGGTGTTTCCTAAGGAACGAGTTTAGTTATAAGATGTATTTCCTCCACACTCCAATAATCCTTTCTTTATGCACAAGAAGAGTCTGTGGTATAGGTAAGTGGTGATCCATTAGGAATGAATTAGGTCCTCACAAAGTTTAATTCAATTAAGAAATGACCAGTTACTTTAAAAGTCATCGTTGGACCGGCTTCATCACTTGCCATGCCTTCTGTATATGTGTGTGTATGCGTGTGTGTGTGTGTGTGTGTCCTTGCCTTTGTTCTGCATACCGTGATGTAGATTTGTTCTTCAGAGTGTAACACATCTGGTTAAAGAGGTTACTAAATCTTTTTTTCTTCTTTCACATCTCAATGTTCAGCCTATTTCACATCTTTATCCTCTTTAATCCTTCAAATGCCTGCTTCAGCTTACCGTATTTAAGTGACTATTGTTATTCCGCTTTAAAGAATTTTAAATAGCCCGGGTTTTGTATTTGATTTTGGTGTTTCAATCTCTTTTCAAAACTGTAATTTACTCTCACTGTGCTAATTCTTTAAATGTTTTCTATTTATTTATTTCCTTTACGTATTCCATTACTGATGGTTGGATCTTGTTAAACATTGGTGGCTACTATGGCTGAAGACAGTGTGAATATCCCTCACCCCCTACTACCGCCCCCTCCACCCCCCCCCCCCCCACCGCAACAGTCTTTACTCCCAGCTCTATAAAAAATGACATTTTTTGAAACAGTGTAAATGCCTATATCGCACAAAATTTTACAATTGAAAAAATTAGAATTAAATTTATCGACATAGAAAACATGAAAGTGCATAAAAACTACAGGTACTTTCCACGTGAATATCATAATGCCTTGTCCCTTCCATTACCACAACCCAATGGGTACTCTTATGATGCCATTTGGCAATGTACATTCGAAAGAATGTGTTATAATTGTCATGAGCTTTTTTGCATAATAGTTTTACGACAATGTACTTTGTGAACTCACACCACAGTACATCCCATTCCCCTTACAATACCACCTAGCTCAGCCCTTACAATACCACCTAGCTTACACCCCTTACAATACCACCTAGCTTACACCCCTTACAATACCACCTAGCCCATACCCCTTACAATACCACCTAGCTCACCCCTTACAATACCACCTAGCTCACCCCTTACAATACCACTAAGCTCACACCCCTTACAATACAACCTAGCTTACACCCCTTACAATAAAACCTAGCTCACACCCCCTTACAATACCACCTAGCTCACCCCCTTACAATACCACCTAGCTCACACCCCTTACAATACCACCTAGCTCACACCCCTTACAATACCACTTAGCTCCCACCCCGTAAATATCATCGCATCTATTTTTCTTAAATTGAGAAATGCATGGAATTAAGGTCATCGGCATTGCTATTTTACATTGGTTGTCATGGCAATCAAGAGCTTCCCGTACCTTGTGCGCTGTTAACTTGTCAAAATGTACTTAAGTGCTTTGTTTATGTGAGCCCAATGTGCAAATAAACCATGAAAACGTTGATTTTATTCTGGTGAATACTGGTTAATTTTATATACGTCCGTGACGTCCCAATATTCATCGGATTACTTCAAATAAAACAAAACGTTTTGATAATATTTTCTTTTCTGTTTTAAAGCTGTAATTGCATCGTTTATAAAGTCTTACACATCGTTGGCCTTGACATAATTTGTCACGTGGATTAAGAGGGGGAAACCCCAAGTTAATTCAATTAGCCTTGAACAAATAACAGACCGACTTATCTGTAACGTTCATACATTCTTCTGACTCAACTAATTTGATTCTGTTAATGTGTTCTTCTCTTTTGAGAATACATTAAACATACACGAAGAATGTATATATGAACGGATAATAGCTCGGTTCTTTGTTTAACTGTTCTGTGCATTCAAACGGAGAGATTTCCCAAAGTAAAGAAACGTGTTTTTGTATAAATCCATGGAAGAATTAACGATTGATTGGTTTGTTGTCAAATATGATCTGAAAAGAAAATTCTATCTTTTAGAAGCAACGAAAGGTCAGAGTTAAAGTTTAATGTATTTCGGAAGCTATGATAGTTGACAATCTTTATCAGTTTCCGTTGTATCATTAATGTAATCATATATCACCCTGTAGTATGTTGTGTATTGGATTTAACCTAATTAACATTAATGTAACATTCTATCATACTGCCTATTGTGTTTAGACGGTTTGGGTGACGTAACAAACACATGCACCTATGAAGAAGAAGACCATTCGTATGGTAACATGTCACATACAAACTTGCATGAATATGCAAAGTAAATATGCAAAGAGAGCAACATGAGAAGAAAGTGTCATTATGGCATTCATTAAAATGTACGTCACGTAAAACAAAGGTACTCATGTTAAATTCAATGGAAGGTACGTGGGCATCAAGTGTTTTACCATTAGTGTCTAGCCAAGCTGCACAATTCGATTGCAAGGGGCTATAGGGGATGCTTGACCGCAATTAGTAATTGGTTTAGATTGCACTCGGAGCAAAGTATTGTAACTCTACGTCAGATGAAATTGGCAAAATTGGCTGCAGCAAATTACACGGAATTTGGTTATATTTTTCCTTCTAGCCTATAGTCGTTCAAGTTAAAAATGAACAGCGGAATCCTGTGAAAATAGATGGAGAAGACTAACTGGACCACTAGAACGATAACAGGAGGCGTGTACTCAAGTATCCAGCAGATTGAGGCGTAGACGAGGGGGGTTAACATGGAGGCGTGTACTCAAGTATCCAGCAGATTGGGGCGTAGAGGAGGGGGGGGGGGGGNGGTTTACATGGAGGCGTGTATTCAAATATCCAGCGGATCGAGGCGGAGAGGAGGTGGGGTTTTACATGGAGGCGTACATTCAAATATCCAGCAGATTGAGGCGTAGTGGAGGGGGGTTTACATGGAGGCGTGTTTTCAAGTATCCATCAGATTGAGGCGGAGAGGAGGTGGGGTTTACATGGAGGCGTGTTTTCAAGTATCCATCAGATTGAGGCGGAGAGGAGGTGGGGTTTACATGGAGGCGTGTACTCAAGTATCCATCAGATTGAGGCGGAGAGGAGGCGGGGTTTACATGGAGGCGTGTATTCAAGTATCCAGCAGATCGAGGCGGAGAGGATGTGGGGTTTTACATGGAGGCGTGTATTCAAGTATCCAGCGGATCGAAGCGGAGAGGAGGGGGGTTTTACATGGAGGCGTGTATTCAATTATCCAACGTATCGAGGCGGAGAGGAGGTGGGGTTTTACATAGAGGCGTGTATTCAAGTATCCAGCAGATTGAGGCGGAGTGTAGAGTAGGTGGGCTTTCACGGTCTAATAAAGAAATTGACCCACAGAGGCTACTTTAACGTATAGTAAACGATAAACATGTTCAAAAAAGTTTAAAGTTATACAAACCAAGTTGACAATAATATGTTATTAAATTTGCTACGCCCTGAGGCTAACAATTGATAATTATTGATATTACAACCAATTTTATTGCTGCATAAAGCATGGTCAAAACAGGAGGTATGGTTACAAGTATGTATTATGACAACTGCATGTAATATCGTTACAGCACAGAGTTGGCTAAACACATGTTGCTTGCTAACAACGTTGTGATTACAGATGATGTTATGATGATAGTAGATGCATATATCACATCTAACATACACTATTGTTACAAGATATGATATTGTTACAACAACGGAATGCTCGTGTTATACTCGGACTCCGAGAACGATGACAACATTGTCAAAGGAAAGTCAAATTTGTCTGCATCAGAACATCTAATCTGTATGTCTGTACAATGATTGGATCAATTATTCACAGTAGAAAGTAACATTGTTTAAACATGGCTGCATTTTGATGAAGTCTCAAGATAAGGGTAAATCTTTCCCCGTATAAACATTATCTTCGACGGGAATATTCATTTAAAGGTCTATACGGACACATATAAAACAACATTGTCCTTTATCACTCTTATAGGCATTAGAAATCATGAAAATAGCTGCAACTTCCATCAAAATCCATCAAACATTGACCATGTTACAAGTCATTTCTTAATTCTACTTTTATATTGCGAATAAGCATTAGCTGATTATGCACATTGATGATGTAAAGAGATTGACTGCCTAATTGTTTGTTATGTAATCCATTTGTTTTTACAATTAAATATGTTAATGTCTTCTTTGTAAAGTAGAACATGACATTATGCAAATTATATATGTGGGCTTGTAATAAGGGGTTCACTTATTTAGGCCTAAAATAAGAACTTTCAATGAGCGCATCACTTCACATCATAGTTTGCACATATTTAATAACTAAATTCCCAGATTTATCAAAAATTCAAATGTGTATATGTTGAGAAAAAAAAGCTTTTCGAAATATTTCAACAATTTTGAATGAGATTATTTCACACAATAAATGTTCTGAATATGGGTCCGTTGGTTAGGTGTGCAAAGTACTTTAAAAGGAACTAGGTTCAACATCACCTCTCCTTCTTTAAAATAGCATATTTACGAGCGATAAACGAAGTTTGTCCGGCCTTTGGCGCTTGATATCCAATATTTGAATACCGAGCAAGTAAATGACGTCTTCGTGTGACAGGAGACATCTGTAAATAACAGATATGAATCGGTCTAAGATCGGAGAGAAAACATAACAAGAACAGGTTAAAGCACTCTGCAATCATTTTTTTCCCGAAATGCTGTTTGCATTGATACTGGATGTATCGCACATCTTAACGTGGTAAATACGTAAAAGTTCAATAAGATTCAAGATACATTACAACCGTGTATAACGTACGGGATTTACCTTTCAAATAACAGGAACATGTTGGACATTCTCTTGTTTGTCAGTTATCAATAAGAGAAATCAAGCATGTTTTATTAAGAAGACTAACTTATTTTGCTCTTACGGGTTTTAGTTTAACTCGAGTTGTTTCTGAAGAAATATTGTAGAATACTCGAGGGTCTTTTGCGAACATATTCAGCAGTCATGTAGACAGCCAAACACTTCGGAAAACTAAAAGAAGCGACTTGAGATAATATCAGTGACACGTGTGTGACGTAAATACTGAGTAAAGTGGCGCCATGCTGCTAGACGAAGATATTCTGTCGAGATTCATTTTTCACGAAATAAATTAAAATACTGAGGAAAATGGAAGTTTTATTATTAATATCATAGGCCCATCTTCGTCATCATCATCATCATCATCAGCATTATTTTTTATCTTTATTGGTGTATGATATGCTTGATTCGGCTTTTTCTTGTCGCTTTAGAAAGCTATAAACTAGGACGATTTAAAAGAATTACGGACTCGATTATCAGACCTAAATTACGGAAGTATCCAGTTAATATGAAAAGATGGCCTTGCCAAGTTTTATGTCTCGTTACTACTATATTCATCAAATCACTATGTTCATCACATTCTTGTGTGTGAGTTCGTGAGTTCGTGATGAGTGCGTGCGTTCGTTCGTGGGTGTGTGCGTGAACGTGTGTGTATTGTTTGTTACGCCTTCTCAGTACTTGAGGGCCGGAAAGACATACAATAAATAACGCAGTGCAGTTCTTGAATGTGTTTCTCTTTTATCAACACGCACCGTATATCAATATAAGAACGTATACATGATAATGGCTTCCAGGTATCAAAGTATAAGCTGTGGCTGCAGTATAGGGAGAAGGCGTAAGCATATGCTATTGCACATATATCAGTCTGCTTAATGAATATTCATATCAACATGTAATGGCATTGATGAACTACTAGTGTTCAAGTTCAGTTTTGATTTAACGGATCAACAGTGACGAATAATAATAATAATAATATCTCTGTAAAATGATATCACTCCTCACTACCACTTTCAAGAGGACAGTCATTGCTTGCATTACATTCGAGATGGGAGGAAGTTGTGTGGTGAACTGGCCAGGGCGGAGGAGTGGTAAGGAGGGGGAAGGTGAGTTGGCGGAGGATGGGTGAAGATTTGAAATAAGATATCTAAACTTCTATGACATAGCAAAGGTAGAAACTACTTCTAGCGACGTTAGCGTTGATCATTAGCATGTAGTCATGCTATCAAAGTGAAATGCAAAGGCAAGGCAATTTTCAAAACACAAAATAAAATGCTTAAACAGTTAATGGTAGTAGAAGATGCGGTTAGTTGACATAATAGTCTTCATTTTCATGTATATAACACCCGGCTCGTGATGGCCTCTCATATACAAACATGCTCACTACATCGTCATATCACCTTAGGAACGGAATGTTTGTATTAACATGTAGCTACGCCCTCGACGTACATTTCTCTTGAGTCTAAACAACACTAAAATATATACAATGTAGGATGCTGCAAGTTGATTGACGAACTGGGAATGATAAAATAAATTGTTTTAATAAAACCAGTAGTAGTATCGAAGAAGGATAATTGAGGGGAGGTAATATGATATACTAGACCATAATCGTGTTTATTGGACATTATGATAAGAGCACGAATTGATATAAATTTACCAAATAATCGAGCAACCAGCATAATTGGTTTTTTATTCAAAATAAATAGGGTGTGTGCTTAATGAGATAAACACCGACAATTACTTGATCCAGAAGCTAATGCTAAAGTAACAGATATATTAGCACAAAGCTATGAACTACG
The DNA here is from genome assembly GCA_020650975.1 of Apostichopus californicus. Lineage (NCBI taxonomy): Eukaryota > Metazoa > Echinodermata > Holothuroidea > Aspidochirotida > Stichopodidae > Apostichopus > Apostichopus californicus. The sequence goes on from JAIPMN010017872.1 coordinate 11,865, forward strand.
CCTCATTTAGCTTCAGCGCCTTTATGCATGAAACTTCGAATCACCGCACAATGTGTCTTCAAGTATACACAGAAATGTCGATTGTGATGAGCGGTACATTAAACTTATTAACATTCAATGTTGATGTGAAACAGACGTTCCTTATTGTCCATTTTAACTCTAAAAAATTATGGGTCACGGGAAATTATGATCAATTTTCGTCATAATTTGTTGGCTTAAAAAATCCCCAGATGAAAAGAATGCAAGATTTGTCAGAGGGTGAGGTTGGGTCTGAGGAATGGATTATTGGGGTCGAGTGAGGAGAATATTCATCGATCAATAAATGAGAATCGCATTCTGTCGATTTCATTGTCGATTTCAAATCGTTTGAAAATTTAATTTTTCCTCCGACATGTCACAGATACGAATGTGTGTGAAAGACGAAGAAACAAAGGACATCTAACAGATACTGAATCTAGCTATATTAGTCTTTACTTAAAAACGCTAATTTGGGGGTTCACTCTGCACCAGCTGGACTGCGGAGACTTCAGCTGTTTCGAATGAACAGAACACTCAGTATAATTTATTCAAACTGACCAAGCTGGTCACGTGACTTATAATCTACAAAAACACACCCAGGCATGTAGTTTACTGAAGTCCATAATGGTATTTGTATTCATACTTTAGTCCATACTGGTACTTGTAAACATACTCTCGTCCATACTGGCACTTGTACTCATACTCTAGTCCATACTGGTACTTGTACACACACTTTAGTCCATACTGGTACTTGTAAACATACTCTAGTCCATACTGGTACTTGTAAACATACTCTAGTCCATACTGGTACTTGTACACACACTTTAGTCCATACTGGTACTTGTACACATACTCTAGTCCATACTGGTCCTTGCATGCATACTCCAGTCCATAATGGTACTTGTACTCATACTTTAGTCCATACTACTTGTATTCATACTCTAGTCCATACTGGTACTTGTACTCATACTTTAGTCCATACTGGTACTTGCATGCATACTCCAGTCCATACTGGTACTTGTACTCATACTTTAGTCCATACTACTTGTATTCATACTCTAGTCCATACTGGTACTTGTACTCACACTTTAGTCCATACTGGTACTTGTAAAACATACTCTCGTCCATACTGGTACTTGTACACATACTCTAGTCCATACTGGTACTTGTATTCATACTCTAGTCCATACTGGTACTTGTACTCATACTTTAGTCCCTACTACTTGTATTCATACTCTAGTCCATACTGGTACTTGTACTAATACTTTAGTCCATACTGGTACTTGTATGCATACTCAAGTCCATACTGGTACTTGTATTCATACTTTAGTCCATACTGATACTCGTAACCATACTCTCCGAAATTAACGTCGAATGACTATGGACAAATCCTTTAATAGCCTCTGCTAATTTCATTTATTGCTCAGTAAATTCCATCAATTTTAAAATAACACCGTGTAGCTCCATTTAATCAGTACGGTATAGAATCGACATTACTTTGGTCATTGTCCATACAAGGTTGAGAATGTTATTTTAGACACCGATTTCTCTGGAGTTTGGGTACGTTGCCCTCTACAGGATCTGGTCTGTGTGTTTTACTTGGTACATCAGACTTTAGAATTAGCTGTTGTTCACATGAGTGGTAGACGATATACCGTTTCAGAAAGCTGACATTGTTAGACTGGCAACTTACGGTATATTGCATGTGTTCTATCACATATTAATTAAAGATCGCTTATTGAATCCTCAATTTAATTAATTTACCATACTGACTGGTTAAGCTGGAAATGAATAAAAGTAAATAAACAAAAAACAGGAAGACATAAACAAGAGAACGTGTGGATGTTCTACTTCGATAAGACAGTCCCTTTAATTAAGGGAAATCGTTTCACTCTTATGTAACGCTTAATCAAAATAATATTTGAAGCTTCAACGTTTTGGTTACCACAAAAATTTAAAGCTGAAGACAACCGTTTCGTTTATAATTCGGATGATAAACCAAGCATGGTTGATGCGAAATAATTATAGATCATATATATATATAAGCCGACTTAGGGTGCAAGAACCAGCCGCACGTATATTTACGTTCCATGACGTCATTAACTATATGAACCTCCAAATTACCACTAAACGTCTGTAATCCTTAGGCAGAGGAAATGGACAAACAAATCAACATGTGTCGTTCAAATTAACATCTGCACTCAAAGGCCAATCTCCGCGAAAGATTATTACGCAGGCATCTTGTATATATGATTGAGTCTGTTATTTCGGTTAACTGACCGGCTCGAGATTCTCCCCAGACTGTAATTAGAACCTAAACAAGTCTGTGCGCTAGTCTGCATTCTGTCTGCATTCAGTCTGAACTCCTGGTTTAGTCTGAAGGCAAGTCAATTGTTTATATATATATATATATATAT
>JAIPMN010017874.1:0-10883 GCA_020650975.1 Apostichopus californicus
ATATATCACTGTGGTTGTGTTGATGCTTATCGTGCTTCATATGTAGGCTATGTTTGAAAAGAGTAATTTGTTAGCGTTAAGCGTTCTAAACATAACAGCCTTTTCAGCTTTTATAGTGTCTTTATTCTAAGGCCAGGGCCGTGTCCTGCGGGGTCAGGGGTAGCTGTCCTTGAGATTTCTACTTCCTAAATACAAATAGACCTATGTAAATGTGAACGCCGGGACAGTATGCGTGATTTCAGTTAGCTTTAGCGACATGTTTAACGTAGGATATTGTTTTCCCCTACAAAGTGATTTTACCAATTGTATTTTTCTTATAATTCAGTTTTTTTTTAAGTGTAATTTTTAATACATAAGATCTTAAAATAAAGACTGTTTAAATGCAACTTTCAGGGCCTGGGAAGTGCCATTTCCTGGCAATCTGGGAGGCATTGTTGACAAACAATTTCTAGCTACGCTAGATAGTTTCATGATGGTCCTTTTTGCGAAATAGCCCGCCCACTAAAAATTTGTTAAATGGCCATGGCATATACGCACAGCAAAGCATCGCTATCTAAAATTGTGACGATACATAATATCTAGATGAACCTCAACTGCCGCCCCCCCCCCTCCATTCAGATTGTACACAGGCTATACCCCTGAAGGCCCACACATGTCCCTCAGTGTACCCCTTATACCCAACATCTGTTCTGAGATTTATGCACAATCGCGTTTTATTTTTAGAAGCCCCCTGAATCAACTGCCCTCCCCACCCCCTTCAGTGTTAGGCTGGATCCGCCCTTGGGTCGCAAAAGGGTAGCGGGAAATTAAGATTAATTATCGGTAAATAATATTTCCGATGGAATTAAGAGTAGACGCGTGGATTTCTTTCCGAGGTTTTGATCCATGTATTGTTGATGTTGCTATTAATTCTCAGTCAATTAAGCTAATGGGATTTAAAATAATGAAACAGGTCTCATGGTTTTGTTTTCGTTTCTGGTTATAATTTGAGACCATAACATATCTGATTGAAGTTTCTTTCAAGTGCTCAACGTTCATGAATCAACAATCACTGTTAATAGAAATCATAAGGAGGCACTCCCCCATTTATACCACTAAAACGTTCATGTTTTACACCGTTTACCAGTTAGGATACCAAAGTTAATTGTTTTGGATATAAAATAAAACTTTGGTTTGGAGGGAGTTAAAAAAATATAACATTGATATCCATGGTGGATTCTATTCATAGAGAGTTGATATATACGCTGTTGACTTCTGAATATAACATAAATGGTGGAAAGAAAGCTCTATGGCAATTGTATCTTGCCACATAAATGATTAAAGTTAATTCTTTGGCCACCTGCACAGACAAATCATATACAGATCTTAGTTAATATTGGTGTGGGCTCAGCATATCATTAAGTACATACCCAGCTATAAATATTTAGCGTTGCATTCAGCAACAAACAAACGATGTATTGCTTTTTGAAGATTGGTGTTCAAATAATCAACTTTTTAATATATGTTGCACGATAACTGTAGTATGAATGAATATCACGTTAAAGAAATTTAAGTGTAAAAGATTAATGTTTAATTAACGTCATTATTAATAGATGTTATACAAATAATGAATGGTTATGAGTGCAATAGTGCAAATATTTCATGAGATGAAAGATGGAATGTTCCATTCAACGAGGCGCAAATTCCATCTTTCACTATTTGTTTTATACAACACCTTCAAATTTGGATATAATTGGATGTAAAATGCACTCATGCAACATATTGTTTTAAACAGAAAGGTTTCTCTGTTCTCTTACCATTGAAAAAAGTGCTATCAAAAAAGTATAACGCATGGTTCTATTTCATAGAGTGCAATAGAGCGGATTTTGCATGCAATCGACGAGCAATTGACCAATCAAATGACCGGAATATAAATATGTGTTGTATAATAGTGTATATCGTATGTTACCGATTAACTTGAAAGTCGAATAAACTGTTTGTTTGTTTTTTGCCTCAAATAGCTAAAATAATTATTTTCAGTTTTTGTGGAACATTCCATTCAGTTAAAATGAGCTACAAAAGCAATTAAAACACAAACACCGGTATCGATCTCATTTCTAAGGAAGCAGCAGTTTATAGCGTAATTGATGAAATATATACACAGAGAAAGTCTTACTTACATCACATTTAGACGCAATATCCAACAGCTGAATATAAGATCTTTGAAGTAGCTTGCTGTTGCTATCAGAGAGAAAAAACACCTTCGAGCAGATATCTCTGACGCTTTTCTTGATGTCATCATCTATCTCTCCAGATTGTTCCAGGATACAGAGTATGACAAACTTATCGCAGTCTTTTCTTCCCTTCAAGTATTTTATTATCTTGCTCCCAACTCTAGCGTCAATCCCACAGCTGAATCGATACAGGTATTGAAGATCGAATGGATCTATTTGATCAAGCATTTTCTTCACCTTATTTGCATTTTTGGCAGCAGCAACCTTATTTACCAATGCAAAAGATGCATAATATTCACAGAACAACTTGTGATAGAACCTTGCTTCGGTCTTTGTCCGTATGTGTTTAGCTACACTTGCTTTATTTGTGACGTCAGCTACTTCTTCCTCTCCCAAGATACCAACTAAAATATAGTGATCATAGAACCCTTCACCAAGTCGTTTACCGAGTTTCTCCCTACCCCATGAAAGTTGTTGATTTTTGTTACTGAGGCCTTCAAACGCTACCTTACTCAGTTCAGTATGCTCCATTTCAAACGCACTCATATGCTTCTTTGTATTCTTATCCAGGGATTTCTTGCTCATATGATCATGGAAGCATTTGATCATGTGTCGAAAGAATTCAGTAACCGATTTGAATGTTTGAAAATATTCCTTTTCGTGATTCATGTGAGCAAACATAACAAACAAGAGAGGAACCTGGCATAAGTCATCAAGTATCGGGTTAGCTTTCAAAGCGCGCTTAATTTTCTCAACAACCTCTTCGTTATCTCCAGCAATAGCCTTACGAATGTACTGATCACGTGCTTTCTCGTCAAATCCAACTAATCTCACTCGCTTAGTATTATATCTGTCATAGTCCTTTGGAAGATATCTGGTTGTTAAGGATGCGTCAAAATCCTCAAACAGATCACTTGTAATAATTCGGTCTACGTCACTTCCTGTATGTTTGTCCTTACCAGGATACTCGTCATACCCGTCCAGAAGTAGCTCAACAGAAGAACAGCTTTCAATGATATTTTTAATATCACTTGATTTGATTTGCGGTTCGTCTGGTACCAAGAATAGTTTGATTGCTTTGTAGATAGATTTGACATTTCCAAGCTGCCTTAACCGGAGAAGAATCAGAATTTCTACGTCTTTCAAAGGTGAACCTTCTACACCGTTGCACCAATCATATGCAAGCTGTAGAGTTACAGTTGACTTGCCATAGCCGGCCTCTGCTTCTATGATACGACGCGTGGATTTAATTCGGGAGTCTGTGAAGATGTCTCTGTAAGAATTCACACGTACCCATTCACCATCTTCATCTGCTGTTCCTGAATAGAACTCTGTACCTCCTTCTACAAATACCTTATCTACACAATATAGTCTCTCCTTAATGTACGGTATTGGTTGGATAGCGTCGTATTGTGTTCTATATCGCCTTTTCAAGGCATTTACTAAAAGAGACTTTTTGTCTGTGAAGAAATATAAAACTCGAATTTACGTAGGAAACTTACAGATAATGACGTAATGCATGTACATACTCGCAGAAATAAATATACAAATAATACATGTGTTAAAGTTGTAGGTATGAGTCTTAATCCAAATCCTTATGCGAGTAAATCGAGAAAGTAGAAAACGTAACTCTCTCTTAGAAGTGCAACCAGATATGAAAATATTGTGCTTACTAGAGCATTTGCAAGTAGCAAAATACAACTCTACCTGTAATTGAATAATGCTTGTGTAGTTAACCTTGATGTTCACTACAATGCAGACTTCGGAATATTTGGAGATTTTATAGTTGTTGAATATATACTTATATAAGAGTTCAGTGAAAACGAGAAATTTATCTTATCATTCAGAACAATAACATTTAATGTCCCCTGTTATATTGTATTTCAATTCTGATTTAGCTTATGTTTTAATCTTTAAAGATGGCCCTATCAAGGGTTACACAATATATTGTCGTTTATATATGAATGAATTTTCCTATTTTGTAGAAGTACTTAAGAAACTAGGCTGGATAAAAGAAAAGGCGATCACATAATAATAATTAACCACCAAGAAATCACAGTAATTCTCACATAACAGGACATGGTTATTAGATTGCAGCAGTACACCAAACAAACCTTGCTCCCCTGTAATCGTTGACGTCGCGTTATCAGTTCTAACGACCAACTTGGGTCTTTCAGTTGACTGTGATGACGTCACAGAGGCTTGAGCAGCTTGAGCAGATGATAATAGTGCTGGTTCTTCATATCCACTGGCTTGTTCATCCGATGAATCCACTTCCAATGTTTCAAGCTTTGACCTAAGGTTTTCCATTCTCATGAACTGTCATCACCGAACTGTGTGAAAGGATACATTTGTGTTACCATATAGATGATTCATCTGAAACCTTGATGGAAATATTCTTATACGTTTTATTTGCAAAGCTCATCCCCCTATGACAAACAGAAATGATAGATATACAGTTTGGCAAGCGTATAATTTAATCTGCACATTACGTTAATTTTTAAATAACGAGAACTTTCGGCGTCAACACGATTTCTGGGCGATATTAACCAACTTGTTATTATATAATGATCAATTGGTTTAATGTAACCAAGCGATGCTAAGGAACCAAATGTCTAACACTACGGGAAATGCAAGTGGTACTATATATGCACAACAGCAGAAACCTTAACCGTCCACATGAAGCTAATACGCGACAACTGAGTATACGTGTACTATAAGTTATATCAATAAAGATATATATTTTATCAGACCACTAGAACTTTTATCTGATTTATATGAATCTTTATTTACACAAGAGATACCTTCGGACTGACAGGAAAGGATAAGATTGAACTTTCGGAATTTCAGTGAATATACCTATTTCTTCACTTATATGTTGTGGGGGCGGGGTGGAGATTTATTAATTATTGCCTTCGAATTAAGATGTTCTGTTGCTCTTCTGGTCATTGTTCTCAAAAACCACAACATTGACCACATAAAAGACATAAGCTTAGCGAAGACCTATCAGATTAGCGAAAAGTTGCAACCCAATGAAGTGTTTTCAATGCGAAGTTTATATTTTCTGTGAATGTTTTCTTTGAATCAGTGTCAGATGAAGGCAATTCACTGGTCATGGTATGTGGTTCAAGGTTGTTGGAACATTGCTTCGTTAATACATTAATAATTGAGTGAAATATAGAACTATTTTCTGATCCCAGCAATATAAATGTGTTTTTTGTTTTAAATTACATTACTCTGAGGTTTATGCAAGTATTTTGTTTGGAGCCCTTAATCCGGCGACGATTTGTAATACGCAACATGAAGAACTTGGCCCAAAATGTAAACGAAATAAGGTCCTTTGTAAAATGAGGTATATCTTTCATTCCATATAGTTGATGTTGTTTGCGATTCATGTTGACACAAATAAAATAAACAAAGGTCATGTGAGGTCAAATTAAGTTATGTATCACAGAATACGTTCGAGTAATATCACAATAAGTATTGTATTATGATATCTAGGTCATTCAAACAGATCCATAATCAATAAAAAAACAAATGTATATCCTGAACTTTCTATGGACCGAATTTGTTGACCTTGTTGACCTTGACCTTACGTTTTAGGCTTACAATTAAAGACTTGAATAGACATGGTTCTAACGTTTAAACAAAAACATGTTAACCCTTCATAACTACACGTGAGACGACTTCTATGGTTTATTGCGCAACATTTATGCTGACATGTTCTACATGCAAAATTATATGATTTTATTAGTATCGAAAGTATTAACAATACAATAAAATGTTAAGTAAATATGCTACAAAATCAAGAGTTTCAGTCGATGATAGAACTTGTATTACCACCACTGGTTCTTCAATGCTGCCTAGTGCTAGGTTGACCTATTCAGTCTCGTTGACATTTCAAACATTAAAATGTCTTAAGAAGCAAAAACCGCATGGATTTAAAAATACTTGATGAGGTTTTACTTTTGTCACATCACTTATGTAACAATTGGACCATTTTATCACATCAGTGTTCAGAATGGAATTGCGGCAATAATATGGATGGAAAAAAAACTACTATCCTGTTTTGAATGATTGTGAATTACAGTATCTGCGTCAAAATCTCTTACAGAGAAGGTCGTCTTGTTCAAGGCTAAGTAAGTTCTTTGGAAAACAATAGTAGTATAAAATGGAAAATACACTCGTTGGACTATCTGTTTTCAGCTTGATATTAATGTAAGGCAACTCAGATATATTAACTAACACTAAATATTAGCAGTAACAAAATAAGTCATGAACGGGAGAGCAAGGGAATGTCCCTTTCCTACGAATACTAACAGTACCATCAAGTTCAAACATAATCAAAACCTGTGTCGCCCCTTCTCCTAAAAATTTTTCCCAGCTGTTTTTTAAATGTGTTATGGTCAGATCAATTCCTACAATTAACCAACTGTATATATGACAGGATAAATGCTTCATTCGTTGTAAGTAATAAATCTTGTTAATCCCTAAAAAGACATACCACGTTTATCCGATAAAGTACCCAAGCCATTGGCCTGCTGTATACGTATGACAATTATCCATTAAGATATATGAATCAAATCAAAGATGTTACATTATTGTTTGACTAGGATTTGCAGCTCACTGCGATATCTGCTGAACTTAACGATGACCGTATTAGTTAGCCAAAAGGCTGTTTTTTTCATTGCGTTGTGCAATAAGCATACATACAAGATGGTGGAGAGGAAGTACATTTGGCACGTTCAAAATTCCGTCCGTAATGTAAATTAAAGGGAACGGTTAACATCACATACATTTGATCAACCAGACAGCTGATACGCGGTGGCAAGTTGATATTATCTGAATAAAGTATACACGACGCTCATAGTACCTGTAGCAGACAGGGTCAATTCATTGAGACTTAACATCATATGACACACTACAGCCGAATGTGATCATTGTCCGTATTCTGTGGCATGCGATTACATCGTTTAATGTTAAAGCTCTTCGATCTCTGTAACAGTCCACTGTGTATTTCGAAGCAGACTACATTTGCTTAAATGAAAGACATTTTCGTCTCCAGTTCGCAGCAACCATTTTTGGATTTTACTATTTTAAAGGGAATTTTCTGCGCTCATATATGCTTCCTCTAAAAATGTAGCTGAAAATCTTATTTGGATTTCTGTCAAACAATAATTTATAAGAAAATGTTTTCCGTCAAAGCTAGCGACAATATATTATGAAGTCAATGTCCTGTTTTATGTGTATTTATGATCAAAGACAGTTGATATCAGATGAACTTTCAATAGTTTAATACTTCTATCATCAGGAATGATGTCTTGCTTTCATGTTGGGAAACAAACCTTTTGCAGCGACCAACAATTCACATCTTTAAATCTTCCTTCACACAGGTAAAACAAAATTACTGCTCTTACAATTTGTCCTTTGAGCATACGAAGTATATGATGTGAAGTATAATGTTGGGGGGGGGGGGAGAGTTGATATAGGAGGGTGGAAGTATATGAAGACAGTCTTAACCTGGCGTATAGAAACCAGTCTTGAAGTTCACTTTTAACACGTATATTCCATCCATAGGTGTCCGCTTCACAGATGACAGAAACCTTTCCAATGAGAAACATCACTGTACTTGATCTTTACGTATCGATGAAGGGGAATACTCAAACAAAGAGGCACAGAGGTTACATATGAGACTGCACGTGTGAAGAAGAGCACAGCACTTGGTATGATAATCTCATTCAACAAAATATGACATACTTCTAGGCAAAGCATTGGCTTTTGTTTGTGGTATAATGACTTTGTAGAGCCATTAAAACTCAATCTTTTTCTACGTTAGGTTAATTCGAGGCAGATTAATGTGTATACTCAATGTAACTTACCTAAAGATCCAGGATATATCATAAGGCTTGATGACTTGAGGTAACAACGCTGAATCATGGTCGATATTAAATATTTCAAAGGATCTGGTTCAGTTTCTTACATCGTATGATCGAACGTATGATGGTTACTGGCTCATTCCATGATTGAGATGTTAACGTGGTGAAACATTCTATGTGCATTTCTCAAACATAAGATTATTTGAACGGGAAGAAAACGTCATTTAAAAGTATCTAAAGTCCAGAGAACACCACTTTGCTTCTTTTATTACACCACGAAGACTTGTAAATATAAAATCATATAACCAAATATGGATTTTATGGGAACGAAAAATCCGGCAACTACCAAACAAGTACTTAAAGGGGATATGCCTACTTACATTTTGACATATGAATCATATTATTAGTTATATGCAATGATGTTGAATTGATAAAAAAATATGTTGAATGCATTGTGATTCTGAAAATTTATTTTAGCATTTTAATATATACAGTACACATTTATACGAACACATTCGTGTCATTAGTCACACAGACCACATATCGTCTCCGTGCTGGCGTAGTGATGAATGTGCAAAAATGAGTTTTGATTAAACTTGCTCTAAAGATTTTTACATTTTTACTTTAGTATATCGTAATTTAAAAAGGATCTTTTTTACCGAAAGTTGTCAATATATTCAATATAACAAATAGAACTTTGAGTTGGCATATTTGTTGCTCATCGAAACAATGTAGTAACTTTAGTGTACACATACTCGTCGTTTTGTCATGTCGTTTTTCAGCTAAATTTAGACATTCGTCACATATTCGTTACTAAATTTTCAAGTTTCTTCCTGTCACAGACTAGTTGTCGTCGCTTTACTGTGTGTAGTAGCCATAGGGTTACACCGTGAATGTTCACTGTCAAATGAGGGAAAGGCGGGGTGGGCGGTGTTAGGTGAAATAACCTTAGGATAGAGTGAAGTAATCGAAGGGGTGGTACACTGGTTTTATATATTTAAAAAGAACGTCCACGGTTTACTACAATGTATGAAAGAGACAAGGAATTTACATGGGTTATACGCAGGTATCAACATACGTGTTTAAGTATGTTTTTCTTGGGTGGCATGGATAGGGTAGGATGTGAAGAGGGGAGAGTACAGAGGGCAATGATAGCTTGCTGTTGAAACGGTGGTATATTGGTCTTATTAAAAAAAAAAATAAAGAACGCCCTCATTTGGTTACAATGTACAAAATAGACAAGGTAATGGGTAATGGGTGGATATAAGTGTTTTAGTATGTTTTTTTTTGGGGGGGGGGGGTGACACGGATGGCGTCGGATAGGGGTATGTTGGGGTAGGAAGGTCAAAGAAGCCGGCTGCTGAAAGAGTGGTACGTTGGTCCTATTCATTTTAAGAAGAACCTCCACGAATTTCTACATGTATCAAATAGACAGGGTATTTGCATGGTATATTTTATTCCGTGTTGGTGAAAATGTGATAACATGCAGTTGCGAACATAATAGTTCCAGTGGCGTAATCTGTTACTCTTATAAAGCACGCAGACTACGAAAAATTGTGTGCAATTCTTCATTTTCAAGTTAATATATTACGTGAAATGTCTTTGACAATAGTTTCTAAGTATCCTTCAAACGTTTTGGACGCTTTTGCACTATACCATCCCCTTAAACGGAATGTTTAACCTCGTGTGAATCCTTAGATGTAAAGTAGGAAACAACTGTGCCATTGTTCAAGTGTTTTCAAGTTGTACTATAGTATGCGGCTCCTTCTTTTTATTTCCTTCCTGTATACATATAAAATGTATAGAGAGGAGTCATATAATACCTCAACAAGAAGAATAAATCATATAAAAGGGGAAAAAATGTTAAGATGATAGGGTATCATGTCGAATACATTTACACGAACAAAAGTTAATACATAAAACGATATAACAAACAGACTACAAAAAACAGTCTAAGAATAGCAAATATAAAAGGGGGGATATTAAGATGATAGGATATCATATAAAATACATCTACACATGCACAAGTTAATACATAAAACGATATAACAAACTTACTACAACAAACATTCTAAGTGCTCGGATGGAATTTTTCAAGCAGCACGGTAAATAAAAGAGTTTCTGTAGACTTATGTTTAGTATTTTGCGAGGATTTCTCAGATTTCTGTTCCATTTTAGTGCAGTAAACAAAAGGTGATTCTGACCAATGTTAATCTTTTTAGCCATTTTTGTAAGTTCTGTTCTTGCAGCAGCATTTAATTTTTCCTAAAAGTCCTTCTTCTTTCTTTGCCTTTTGCAATATAAAATAGTACAAGGTAGGCACTAAATATATCATATGTGGTAGAATAATAGTATTTAAAACATTTTCCTTAGCATTTTGGTTAAGGAGAGACACAACGTAAGCCACACTAGGATCATTTGCTTAATACTTTTGATACATTGCCAGAAAAGGTCAAACTGTCGTCGATGTATACTACCAGGTCTCAGGTTTGGAGGTTTTAGCCACCTCAGATCCCTCAATAGTAATACGTTGCAATTTTGATAGCATGAGACTTTCATGTTTTATGTTTTTTATTCTCAAAAGCAAATTTCCTTTATTTTGGGGGGTTACGCAATCATCACTATTGGAACTATGTCATTTACAGAACACTGATATTTTAATTGGTCAATTTCAACAGAGATCTTAGAAAGTGTGCATGATACATCAGTATTAGCGGCATATTATGTAACAGAAATATTTGAGTTTTACCTAATTTCATCAGAATATAGTAAATACTATAGCAAATAATCGACT
>JAIPMN010017874.1:10893-41255 GCA_020650975.1 Apostichopus californicus
ATCAGTATACATAGTAAATAATATAGCAGATAATGCCCCCCCCCCCCCCGAGGCACATCAACATTTATTTCCGATATTTCCGATTACCCTTTATCAAACTTAACTTGTCTGGACAATCCTTGAAAAATTGTGTCAGCCAATGAATAAACCATGTTTCTTTGATAAATCGTGAAAGATAATTTATTAATTGATTGCCAAGACAGTATTAAACGCACTTGAAAAGTCAAGAAAAAGACCATTTGCTATAGTTCTTCCTTAAATCTGAATGAGATACAATATCATGCAGTACGTGGATTCTTCGAGTGGCTTGCAACTTCCACTCTGGAACAGCAAATACCTTCTCCTTTCTTATGTCGAGCAACCTTATGGGTTAACAATCTCAATGTATGGAAACCAGGGCTGAGGGTGTATATGTTTGGTGAAGTTAGAAACAACTACATCTCCACCTTTATTTATTAATGTTATCACACAAGAATCTTGAAAAGTAAACTAATGTTGTGTGCTTAACAGTCTACAACCTGTAAGTTGACGGTAGTCCAAAACTGAATGTAAGACATTAATCTTCTATATAAAGATAAGATTTGCAAGTTGAATCTCGGACATGATGACAAACCCAGTAACATCCAGTAAACGACAAGACACATTTTCTTTTAATTCAAATAATTATTCGATTGCCGAAACAAAACGATTGTAACAATGAAAGAAAACCACGAAGACTTGACTTTGATAGATGTATCATTGTGAATCTTACAAAAGTATTACAGTTTCAGATAACAAATGAAAAAAATCAAGCGACGATGTTTTTGCAAATGTACATGTTTTCTGCATTAATATGTATTTTTGTGTTAATTTAAAGGCCTGTAAAAGATGAAGACATGTAGTTTTAGAACATTTAAAAACATAACAGAATTTGCAAGTACGTGATTTCTGACACGTGTAATTTAATATTATGCTTAAGTTGCAAGTTCAAATTAAATGTGACAGAATTCTTAATAAAAGAAGTGTTAAAGCAAACTAAGTTTGTCACCGCCATGCGGGACATAAAAGCAGAAAAAACAGGAAAAAAGACGTTCACAGATTGGAAGAGAGCAGTTCGTTATTATTATAACAACACTATGACCAAGGAAAGTCTGTACAGTTGTGCAGGAAGATAGATTACGTTCTCAGGAAGCCAATTATTAACAACATGACTAAAACAAAAAACTAATGTCAAACCTATATTGTGATTGGCTTAACATTTTATTTAGTTTTAGGAGAATCTGAGTAATATTTTAATGCTATTAAATAAGGAAAATCCCAAGTTCTTAGATATGGCTTTGACTATCCAAGTTTGATTTCAAATAATAATATGGAAATTAAATGGTTTCGAATTTGACAACCTTTCATTCATTAATGTAACGGACACCAATTAACAGCAGTGTGAGTACAACGAAACACCTAGAGGAGAATTCATTCCACTAATTACACGTAATTAAATTTTCTCTTTATTTGAACAAAATTACAGAGGAGAATTTCTTAACTTGATCAATTGTAATCTTAGTCTGAGAAATAAGAAGGTTCATGAAATCGCAAGAGCACTTATATAGCATTTATTGTGTAAACAACATGGTTTTGACTATGATGTCACCGAAAACATGAAACATAAGAGCAAAAATTGTCTAACCTATTTCTCTGGGTAGGTGAACTATAGGTGAGAGGTTATAAGTATATACAAACACTCAACTACAGTGTCGGACACAGCAAGATTCGCGTATTTAGAAACCATGGATTCAGGCTCTTTCCAGTGTTTTGGAACTGTCTCAAATTAACAAAACAGTTATGCAAGGCATTTGATATTAAAGTAGTAAGAGTCAGTTAGATAAATAAAGTTCAATACCTTTCTGACTTTCTGGGTCGCGTAACACAGGAAGGCAAAATAACGTTAATTGAAACAAGTCGCGCTGGATGATGATTTTGCTTATTTTCTAAAACAACAATAAGAACGTAATTTATTGTAATAATTGATTTTCGTGAAATATTTTAATTTATATAATTTTGTACTTAGCTCTTACTTTTATTCATATTTTATGTAAGATATGATAATTAAATCAGTATTTTTCAATGCTGGGATAAAACAGCATGTATATGATTGGATTATACATGAAATGAGCAAGTGGCTTTTGAAACTATCCTGCTAACATCCTTGGTATATTATCGATGCATCACGTCCCTTCTGATGCCGTACGGATCTTTTGCCATTCGAACTCCCTGTGGATAATAACATATATTTGTCGTCAGAAATATTTCGCATCGCTAAACAATCCATCATCTAGTATAAATTGTACGTTCGTGAGCCTTTTTATTCCAGTTAATTCATTCATAGGCCAAACATTTGTATTTGTATAATGCAAAACGCAAAGGAATACTTCAGTAAAGAAGAACATAAGAAGTGAGTCAAGCCTGTCCTCTTAAGTACATGTGATTGTCCATATAGCATAGTGTATATCACTGCAGGGTTTAATTTACATTCACTGTATGGGTGAGATTCCATTTAAACATCTCTAGTGATAATGAACCGTGGCAACTATTGTTTCGAACTTAAAATATTCAATGTATATCAATGTTTCATATTATTAAGCATTCAAACTCGAATCATATCATCTTATTTTTCATCAATACTTATTTCGAAATGAAAATTAGTATGTATTTGTATAATTTGTATAAGGAAAAATAAGAGGACATGATGAAAGCAAATACATAAGACCTTACTCATTTATCTTTTCAGCAAAAATATTGAAATCCCAGAGAATTAAGCTTACATTCACAAAGTTTAGTTTGCAACACTATTAAGTAGCTGTTTGTGTCCAGATAACTATTGAGTTGGTTACGACAACTATACTTATCAGTTTTAGTACCGAGAAGACTAAATGTTTATGATGGACTACATTAAATAACGACATATAAAATGTATGTAAGCATTGTCCGGCAGTGCTGAGTATAGAACTAAAGTCCACAGTGACATGTCCTAAGATATCTTGCATATACAATGTTTATGGTTTGCCTAAATCATGAATATCGTTCATTCCGTTCAGAATTAAGAAACTCCAAATATTTAATAAAATCCGCTCTATGTTTGGTTTACGGAGATTGACATTTCACGAATTTACAGTACATACTTTAATTAAAGCCTACCTCCAATATTTTCGGAATCTTTCAACCTGAAATAAGAAATTACAAATTACCGTATGAAAAGCAATTCATATTGTAAGATTACTTATGATAGTTGTGTGATGAATATTTACTTGGAAATGTACTCGGAAGTGCATTTGATTGTTCATTTAGCCTAGTGTATATCACTGAAGGGTTTGCCTTCCATTCACAGTATGGGTGAAAGGCTACATTATGTTGCAGATCTAATAATATGATTGTCACTTCAAATTTCAGAATTTCTGTTGATGTCGATGTTAATCTCAATTGTTCTCGCCTCTGAATGTTAGCCTCTGATTAGAGCAACCATTAAACGAATATCATTACATCGAAATTACATTAAACCACCACTAGTCTTCGTGGACTGTGGTTATCAGTGTTTCCTCCTTAATATTTCAGTACATATTTTCGGTTCTTATTACTTGTAGTTTATGCTCTGATAATATCCTCCTTTTTTGTTTCCGTTTCCAAATAAATATTAATTCTTTAAAACTTTTATCGAACGGAATGTTATGAAATGATATCCAGCAAGGTCATAACGAAAGCACATTTATACAAAATATGATCAGAAACTGTAATACACGGAGTTTCATGATATGATTGTGTATTTTTGGCAAGAACAAGAAAGAATTGTTAAGAAGGTAATTTGAAGTATTGAAGTGAGAATTACGAGAATATCTGATAATTTAAGCTGAACGCTATGATTGATTCCTGTCAGCCATGTTGTTGCTTATGAACCAATCACAGCATTACTTTATATGATGAGAGCAATGTGTAGGATCAACTTATTGAAATAACTGTACTCATTTATCATCCTCAAAGTGTTGTCTTAAAATATTAATTATGGTGATAGTTAATATTCATGAATTTTTAGTAGTATTATTACCTATTTATTCGATTAGTTTTAAAGACAAGTAAACTCTGCCATCCGCAAAATACTCGATATTGTGATAGCTTAGGTTATATGTCTTTGTTCATTCATCTGTTAAGTTTGGTCATTTCGAACTAGGAAACAAACAACCTTTTGCAAGTTGATAAGCTTTAATTCACAAAGTAAATGCCTAGCGATTAAATTGACCAAGTTCCTATAACGAACCCAATTATTTGAGAGTACCACAATTTCAATATTTAGTTCTGTTATAATATCGTTAAGTAAGAGTTTCATTATACTAACCATGGAGGATTTAACGTGTAGAAGGTACGTAACTTAACACTGAAACTGGGTGATCTGAATGTTCTTCAATCAGTAAAGTGCTTTCAATCTTTCGTTTGAATTCAAGTGGTGAAACCGTTAACTTTAATTTGAAATGGTATCACTTCACAGTGACTTTGTGATACTTACCTCTTTTCTGTACCTTGAATTGGTCAAACGGGAACCATTGTGCTGATTTAAAGAGAAATTGAAGCAATTATCACTTCTATATTTAAAATTATTGCATTCGATGAACTTATCATATTCTATATGATTATGAGGTCAATACTCATCATCGTCCTTCACTTCGTTATTTTAAAGTTCATCATTAATCAAGGGGAAAGTCAATTCGTAAAAGTTACAGATGTAATCCTATAGTTTTATGAATAATGGATTGCACCAAATGTATCAGAGATGAACAGGTTGTGAATGAGCATGTGCAGTATTAAACGACACACATGTTGTTATACATTTTTACGTATACAACTTTTGTTTTCCCACTAATAATGATTCTCGCACACTCCTATCAGGAAACTGTATATTCCCAATAAAATCAGATAGACTTGAGGTACACTGAAATAAAATAAAATTCACTTGCATCGTACATAGCCTATGTCTCTTCATGGTATAAATATAATTCATTTCACTTGCATCATACATATGTCGCTTTATGGTCTAAATATAGGTATATGTATATATAGTGCAAGCGACATTCCACGTACCATGATTCACCTACAATATGTAATAACTGCAAACCTTTATGAACCATGCTTCGTTATCCTCAATAAGACTGGTATAAATGTATCGGAATCTTCCTCTTTACGAAACGTATTAAGCTTATTGTTAATTTACCTAAATTTCCCCCTTATCATAAGTCATAATGATAACCATCAATCTTACTAAATATCGCCTAATAGGCTACATATATGGATGTAGTATCTCTCTCGCTTATTCGAAAGCGGTTTTCTTGTTTTCTATCTAACATCTCAAACAACCCAACTAATGACAAGCAAAAAGAGGAACACGAAAAATTAAGATATTGGTTAGAGTCAATTATTTTAGAATGTAGAACATGTATTGTTTAACTTTTATGGTTAATGATTTCCAATTCATCACTACTCTGAACCTACTCTGTTATAGAAAACAGTCTTAATAATGACCTGAATAAAATTTCATTTAAGATGACAACCTTTCTTTCGAACGGAAAGTATTAAACTAGGGCTTGCTTCGTTTCATTTAAATGCATAGCTTACGAAGTCTTAAATATCAGTTTAAGATGTTCACTGAATTCAAGTGTTAAGTATCAAGTTTTAAATCACCAATAGTTGTACTTTATTGTAATGAAAGTATTTGATTCTTAAAAGAACCAACCAAATCATCTCCGCAATGTTAACCTTGTAGTACATTGTGCTAATATGTATTTGGCCATTTTATCTTTCAGAAGCAGAATAAATTATAACAAACTATTCATTGTAAGAACTTACGATACAAGTCCAGTAAGAGGTTTAATGTGATTGTATACTTCATCTGTTAATCCTAAAAGTTGAATATATCTGTTTCGGGTACCATTTGGTCTTTATTGTTAAAATTCTATAAGTAATATAAATATGTCGTTCATTTAACATTGAATACGACATATTTACCAATTGGTTCATTATTTTGATTTGTCAATTTTTGATGGATTTTGGAACTCAAAAGTTTACTGAATTTGATGGAAACGAATACCATAATTATTTGCATGATGTAACATCGCCACCATATTTGCTGTGAGCTACTTGAATTGTATTATGCAGCATTTCCTCGTTGGACGGAACCAACTCTTTAAATATATTGTTAAAGATACTCACCAACCAAGTACCTGTTCGAAGATCAAGAATATAACCGTTATTATCCCTTCCTTTTGGCAACCACTCAACTACAAGCAAGGAGAAGGAAGAAGTTTTAAACTGATAATTTAAATATAAACATACATATATATTATATTGAGTGTGTAGCAAGTGGTATGACATATATACTAAATTATTAAAGACCAACACAACAGAAAACTTCCACTTCACGACCGGTTTCGTCCTTTTTGGGCGCATGTAGGAATCGAACCACGGAGATTCCTCTTGTGACCGTACCACTAAGTCACAGTGATTCTACTGGTGTGTATGCGTCTATTATCCTTAGAATAAACCAAAAATAAACAAAACAGTTCCTGTCATGAGCATAAATATGATTGGTGATCTAATCTGAGAAACGGCTAAATGTAGCTGTTAGTTGGATTTTCTTTTAATTACTTCAGCCGTAATGTCTATGATATTTAACTCTAACTCTAATCTACACCATCTCACACAAATTATGACAATTCATTTATAATTCACAAAGGCAGTCCACTCACAAACGAACGAAATAACACTCAAAGTGTTCAACATAATCACCATATAAGAAACCGAATGTGAAAATCAACATGATTATCCGAGAATGCTTGTTCTACTGACTTAAACATTAATAACCATTTTCCAATTAACTGCAAACGTATATTAAATGTCCTCAAAAACATGTATGTGACGTTACAGATTTTCTATAATGTTAAAGACAATGTATAAACTGGTCGAACTGGTCGAACTGGTTTATTATTTTACAAATATAGTTAAAATGGTGAAAAATTAGATCACCGTTTCGCATCTTAACACGAAACAATACACAACATTCAAAGGAGAGGTGAACCTCTCCCTTAGACCCCTCCCGAGAGCAGGTATCAGCAACGTATGGTGCCCGCCCCTTTATTTCGAAAAAGAGCAAGTTCTGTGAGTTAAACATTAAAGCATTTTTTTCAATTTACAATAAACCTGCTATCCTATACCAACGACTAAAAAGAACATTCGTATTACTTTTTTTTCCAAAACGTAATCCTCGTTTTGACAAAACCTCAACTAAACCACCGTTCAATTGGCAACGTACTTATATACTGAACAATCAATGTATAAACAAATCTTACAGATATGACGAAATAATGCACTTTTGCCATTTCACCGTAATCTCATTAAAACACTGCATTGTATACCAGGAAAACAATTCTGTTTCTAGTCTATTTAATAGTCCTCATCCATTGATTCCGAAGGAGATTCTCGAAATTTGTTCTTTTTCTTTTACATATAGGGTCCACTGAAAGCGCCCTCGAATATTGTTTTTTTGATATATGTATGTTTTTTAAATCTTAAGAGATGTTCGGATAACGTTGGAAATTATTATTTATCTTGAAGATATGACCAGAACTAAAATAATTTTGTGTGTCATTGTGCATGTTCGACTACTATTTATGGTAAAGCAAAATAGTTTTAACTTCACTGTTATGTAATAACAATCGAATCCGTTTTGAGCATATAGTTTGATGACACTTTCTCTGATGCTGGTTCCAACGAATCAATCTTTATAGTAACCACAAACCAGAATGTCACAAAGAACTCAAAAAGTTCCATTTGTAGCATAATGATTGATAAATAATTTTGTATACACACATTTAGTTAAAGTGGCACAATGATGGCAGTTTTATTATATAATTATCAACGAATCTTTTCTGTTTGTTATGTACCATTGTTCATCATTAACAGTGTTGTAATAGTAGCCAACTCTCGTCATTTAATTATGTTCATAGTATAAAGCCAATACTGTAAATAAATAACAAAGAAATTTACCCTGTGATCCGGATCGTTGTAATTGAACTATTACAGTATTACTTCACCCAATCGATCAATGAATGAAATGTTTTTTAGTGAGTGATACCTGTGATATCCTTTGAATGCCAAGCGGAAGGAGTGGATCCGAATGGAATTGATGCAGGGAGAAGACAGTAGAAGAAACTAAAGGATAATGAGAAAATACAGTAAGATAAAATATATGAGAATGGATAAATTGAAACAATTTAAAATAAGTGTGTACTAAATGTATCCCTAAACACGAGAAAAAACTTTTGGCGTTAAATAAATTCACATGGATTATGGATTACTGTATACATCGTAATAAACGAGACTTAATTCAAGATATTCAACTAAAGTAAACTCAGACAATGGAAAAAATGATAGTCTGAATATGCAAGTGCCTTCATCTAAGCAACATCATTATCTGCAGCCCGCATCCTCACACACTACACACATGTATGCACGAGTATTTGGCAAGGTATTCTCACCAAAGACTCATAAAAAGTACACACATATAGTACTACGTTCTTTTAAGGTTAAAATAATAAGAAGTGTTCAAAATCGGAAGCCGAACCCCATTCCATTTATAGTGTTTTTCAGGTAGTATCACATGTACATAGTACAGTATTGCGTATATGTATCGATAAACAATGTACCGCTCAAAGGAATGCCACACATTATTGAAACATGGACTTAACTTGGTAATTCCAATTCCAATTTACCGAGAACGTCAACCAATTGAAATATCAGAAAGTATTGAAGAATGGTTGTCCAAATAAATGTATTATTATAAGCCAAATGTTTGATGTTTTCTGCAAATATTTATGAATAAACTAATGTAATGATATCCGCATTGCATTGACCTTTTTTTCTTTTTTTCTTTCTTTTTTGTCCTTTCTTTTTCTTTTTCTTTGCATCCCTTCTGCATCCCTAACAATAACTTTCGATTGATATCTGGGAAATTATTGTTACTAATTGACACAAATAGAAATTATAACTGAATGAGACGATATATTAAGTAGTATAATATGGCTGTGATATGAAAACGAAGTTTTTTTTATGAATATGTTGATGTGCTTTATGTCCCTCTGGAATAAATACATACAAACACAACACTAACACCCGTACTTGTGACAATACAGTTCATATCCGGACTACCTGAACAGTTCTTTTGTAATTTATATTCCGGTCACATTATCAAAGTTTACAAGTTAAACGACGGGTATTTATCAGTAAGAGAGGCATAGTATTTTGGTTGTAATAACTCCCACATTTCAACCAACCCTGATTAATGTCAGTTTTCCCATACCGTCTCTTCACCTTCATTATTTTGTTGACATTCCTTCTCTGTAATTGTAACTCTAGATGATAAATACTCAATATACTTAAAGCGGCTTGATGCTTTCAGTTTGATATTCTCTGTTATTTACTATTTTATACTCGAATAACAATAAAATACATTACAGCTAACACGTTAGGTCAACTCGAATAAGAAAAACCAAGTCGAAAATGTTGAAGAATTCCATTTTGGACTTTCAATATTGGACAACTGTAATTCGTTAGTATAAAGTGTGGAACAACATGTTGATCTACATGTTGTATGTAAATTAAGGCGCTGCTATAAAAAGTATACAGTGGTGTTACATTTGCAGCATAATTTAGATATAAACCACGTGTTGACTCCCACATAACTCCCATATTTAAACCAACCCTGATAAATGTCAGTTTTCCCTTACCGTCTCTTCACCTTCATTATTTTCTTGACTTTCCTTTTTTGTAATTGTAACCCGAGATGATTAATACTCAATGAACTTAAAGCGGCTTGATGCGTTCATTTTTATATTCTCTGTTATTTATTACTTTATGCTCGCATAACAATAAATAAAATTAACAGCTAACATGTTAGGTCAACTCTAATAAGGAAAATAAAGTCGAACATTTTCAAGAATTCCATGTGGACTTTCTTTCTCGACAACTGTAGCTCGTAGAGGAAACGTGAAACAAGCATTTTGATGTGCATATTGTACGTAAATAAAGGGGTTCCTTGGAATCTAATTCCAGTGGCGTTACATTTGCAGCATAATTTAGCTCGAAATCCAGTGTTGAAAAGGCTGGCCTGTGCTCGGTTTAAGCTAGCTGACTTTGATCTAGATCAAGATGGTGTTGACACTGGATGTTTGATTCGGAGCCCAATGATTGTATCTAAGCAACGTGTTCAAGGATGCCCTAACTAAGGACTCTGAAGCAACATAGTACGGTTTCTTCGTAATGATAAATGACAAAGAATATTCGAGTATTGAATGGGTTCTCTTGTAAACCTGAACTATGTTTATATATTTTAATATACTGACCTCAGTTTTTCAAGCCTGTGTGACTGCTGTACATACGCCAATATACCAACAATCTCTTGTTGTGTCATTTCTCTGCCTTCCTCTGTATATATGTACACATTATATACTGATGACAGTCCTGATAGTCCTAGACCTGATCTTAGGATGACGTCACATTTATCCACGTGACTAAATGACTCGGACAGGGCTAAGACATAGATAGGAATCTGATGGAATGAAAGACATTAATGATGCCGATATTATTTATTTATTGATTTAAATATAATGGATATATGGATATAGCGAGTCAAACGGTGAATGTGAATGTGAAGGGTTAGCTATTAAAATTCAGACATAGAGATCTGATGGAGTAAAGTATAAAAGATGACGATATTGTTAAAGTTTACAGTTCAACAACATGGACTTGTGAGGTAATAAGTTGAGTGAGAAAAAATGTATAAACAATTGAATTGTGTTCAGTTATCAATATTATTAAATTTCATACACAACACAAGTAACAATTTACCTATAACATTCATACAAATGGGTATCATAAACTTATAGAAATTTAGTAATAAAGTCAAAATGAAATGAAATTTTAAATTACACTTGCCTTACTATATGACGTAACAAGTGAATATAATAGCCGTACCTAAAGCAGCGAAGTTGCATTGTATCCGGCTTTTAAAATACACTGCTAGCTATTAATATAACCAATAAGACCGACACGACACAATGAGTACAGTATATCATCTTAACTATCCAACCATCTCAAGTTAATATTGATGGTTCCCAATGTCATACTCCAATGACGTCATAGCTACAATCCTGGATGTCAAACACATCATCAATAATTTATGTCACCAACGGGAGTTAATTACGAGGAATGCTTTAAGTTTGTTTGATGGTTACATAATATCGTAGTTAATAAGCTCAGCATTTGCAGTTCTAAATAAATATTACACAGTGCAATACGTGTCATATCTGCAAAAACGAAAAAACTATCTTTAAACTGCTCTTATTTTAGTATTGTTGTATTAATTAATTTATCATGTACCCGGGGCTAACCTGACGTTTAATGTTACAAGATACAAGAAGAGGGAGGAGGAAGTCATAGTCGGACTATTGTAGCAGTGATTACAATTCTCCATTGCTTAAGAAGGCTACTTGAAATAAGTTAACAAAACGATATTTTCGTACAATTCTAGGTCAGTGTTTGAAACGTCTTACTGATGAGACTTTCGAGTTTGAAATCAGAATACCATTATAATACATTAATCTAACGCAAAAATAAATAAAAAATGCATCATAATTATTGTTTAATTAATATTAATATGTAAATTAAGCCTCACAACTATGATCGGGGTTTGAGTTTTTTGACAGATAATATACTGCTGTTCGGCCTGTTAAGCATAGGGAAGGGCCTCGTTTGATTGCTGCGCTTGCAATAGGCCTACTGGTTGAGTTGAGATAATATGAAGATAATATACCACGGCTCGTATGTTAACATATCACTGTTATACAAAAACCGCGGAATAAACTCGAGCAATCCTCAGAAATACGTCTTCATTAAGTTTACAATTGCTCATATATTGCAAATATGCAACTGTCAGCAGTAATCGTTATATTGTAAACAGTTTGCAATATAAAAATAATTTGAAAACCGGGAATCAGGGAAACCAAATTTTCTGTATTTATACTTATTTTGTTATTTATGTAGTTAGTCGGTGTTTGCAACGGAATGCATGATAAACGCAGATGTAAATATGCGACAAAGAAATATTAGAAAAAATGTTGGTAAAGTTAATTTCCTTCTTCAATAGAATTACATCTTAAAGTAAATATCAATGCATCAGTTTGATGTCCAGCAAATTATTTGCAGAATTGAATGTTTATTTTTTTTTTATTTCAATATACCATAGGTATGTACAGGTAGACGGTGGCTATATGGTTAAGCTGACGTATATATACTTAACTGTTTGTACAAGTAGATATAATTATGTAATACACTGACTTACGTCATGCCTTGATGCCTTCTCCAGGAGCTCTATAGTTGACCTCTGTTGTGACTCACTGTCACGCTCAGCAATAGTCACGGGATATGAACACAGCTTAGTAATAGTATCGACGTCATCAACCTAACAATTAAAATGATATACAGGAAATAAATCAGATATAACTTGTACATGTACTCCCACGATGGACCTTGACCTTCCCGTTAGACAATTATTGCATGAAGTTAATATAAAAATAATACATTGGGAGTTGTTTCAGTTTATTTCTACATGGAACACTGATTATGATTAGCACGTGGATATTAATAGTTACTATCTTCACTAAAGAATCACGAATTATGTGTCTGTTTATACTATTATCACTTCTATGACTTCAGAGACTGTATAGCTTACTTTAGATAAAAGGAATGGTAGAGTGCATCGGAGAAGATTTAGTAGTCTAAAGTTGCTAAATAATATGTAAAACTAGTACGAACCCCATGGGAGACATCACCATCGTCATTAGGTATTTGTTATCGTGGTTTCACTGTGTATCATAGCCATGCACACTTACCTTAATCCACTGCCCAGAATGGAGATCCAAACAACTGCCAGAATTTTGTGAGAAGACTGTATAGGAGAGATAGATCTATACATGTTGGATAATGCTTAATACTTATTAATATCTTAATGTATACTAAACAAAAACCTGAAGTGACACTAAGGTCAACGATAGACTTTTCATGAACTTGCTATGGTCAAAATGGTCAAAAATGCGGTAACTATGACAACAATGCATCACACAAGACAGAGAAGTAAATGAATTAAATCATCTTTGTTACTTTATTTTTTATAAATGTTGGTACATCTTTGCTAAACTAAACAACGATCAGCGGACCAGCTAGGGAGATGAGAATTCTCCAGATGTTATACGGAATGGTTACTATTTGACCTATTTCAACTCTTGTGTCATTAAGTTCGAACATATTTGCATACATCATCATTCTGTGACAACATATTATCACAAAATGACTGTTGATACATAATTAGTTGTTGTTATAGTTACATACCACCAGAGCCTAAAAGAACCTAGCGTGATCATAATAATTAACTTTTTTTTTGGCACGACAAGTCCCTACGGGTAAAAGATCCACTGTAAGGTCGGAAATAGTTGGCTTCACAAATCGCTTTATAACTCGCCAGAAATGTTGCAACAGTATACAGTTTCATTTGTGACTTTGAAAAACATATTAGAGAACAATGTGAATAGCAAATCTAAAGAAGGCTTCTCGAATAAGTATTGTCTGCCCTGCATATGCTAGGCTACGGAGTTGTATTGACCTGGTAAAGTCTCGTTAACGGATATTACTGTACTATGCCTCGGCTAGTGTGAATGAATTTTGATATTTAAGGCATCATATTGACCATACAAAATGAATACTTCTACGGTAGGCTTACTAATCGTAGGCATATATGTAAGATAGTAAACCTACTGTGTAGTGCATACTAAGGGGATATGTTCTCGCACTCATTAGCCTAACGTAAGGAGTTGACTGTGTTAGATTCCAATGATACTGTTCAATATGATTATAGGACATGACAAAATGATGTTCCAAATAATTACAGACTTCAAGGCTTAACAATTACTCTCTTCTATTTGACACCGCTTTATTACCTCAATATAAACGATTCACCGTATGCCTACACAGCAATCGGCTTGTGCCCAAAATCAAAATCAAAGTGTAGTTATTGCATCACCGTGTTTGTATTTCAAGGTGAAAATGGTCGGTACCAAAACAATTAGAAAGTAATATATGATATAAACGATGAGTGAAATCACATTATTTCGAACTCCATTGACATCCTCCTTTGTTCTAAATACCATAAATATACTAACAAAATGTATACATGTGATACTATTGCAGCCGATATTATTGTAGTAAATATAGATTCAATTCTACCTCAATTAAATTAGTACCAAATGCTATATGAAAATATTGTGAGAAAAGTCCTGACTGCCTGGTGGCCCGGTAGCAAGAATATATTTTGGATGTGGTTGTGTGAAACTTTTTAAATTGCAAATTAGGATTGTAATATTGTCAGAATAAGTAAACTAACTAATAGGTTAGACGTTACAACCATCTTCACCATTTTGGAATGTATTCACATGCCCCAGTAATCAGGTCTTGAGAATATCATTCTCATATGACTTGGTTTAATAATGAGTCGCACAAATTATTCCTAACTGAGCCTGTAAAAGTAACAACCATGAATGTGTGCCGCTGTGTTCTTATTAATTCCTGTATCCTATGAATGCAGGGTATTGTAAGAGGAGCAATGTCATGGAACAGACTGCATCTTTTTTACAATTATTTATAGATCATTATGCAACTAGAATAAATTTAGACTAAATATTTCGTAGTTTTAATCGTTCTATTGTTACAATGTACATGGGGAAAACTAAGGAAAGGACTGTGTTTGTATTTCTTTTAACTCTATTTCAATTGGCCGACACGGAAATATGTTTGTGTTATATCCACACCTTAGGAACATATTAAACATATCGATTGTTTTGTAATTACCCTTAAGATTCGATGTCTTTAATCTGATTGGAATATTATTTGGAAAGTTTGATTCTGGCAGTGGACAGTTGAGGAACCTGAAAGGAAATGGAAGAAATGTCTAATTCATTTTCCTTCATAGAAATTTAATTTTCATAAAATCAACCATTCTCCTACAGCAAAGTTAAACCTGTGTTCCGGCGATATTTTTAAGTCTTTTGAATGAATGTGAATGGATCCGAGTGGGAACGTTATAGCTTTCAAATCCAGCAATCCGTTTACCAGGTCAAAGATATCTTTTAACCATAATGTAGACATTGTATGTACATAACACTGTTATTAATACCTACCAGAGAACACGTAAATCCTTTGATTGTTCTGCATATTGTAATAAACCTATAACATCTTCCTCTGTCAATTCTCTTCCTTGCTTTGATTGTAATGTTATCTTGACTACTGTTGAAAGATTGCTCAAAGAAAGACCAGAACGGAGGACGATATTATCCTTATCAGCTTTGCTGAAAGATTCAAATAGATAAAGATCAACAATCGGGATCTGCGGGAAGAACAAAATAAAGATGAATCAATTACACAAGCAATTAATAAAACCAAGATGGCATAAAGATATATGCATTAGTTAACTATGATGTTATTGTTAATGTTAATTGAAGAAAAGAAATTAATTGATGAACATAAATTAAAATTGAACTTAAGATTGATGGATACAATTGAAGATACATCGTTGAATTGATTGCGCATTATTATCTCAGTTTAAGTTAGTTTAACCATAAGTATGTTTATTGAATATTTATTTTGCGGTAACTACCAACATGTAAGATATTGACTGAAAAGAACAATTTCCACAATTTAAAAAAACACGTTTTTGACTGTTTCCTCTGTCAAGGGCTGTACATACTTACGCCTAGGTACTCTAATTTAAGGAAAGGTGATGGACTCTTCAAGACTCAAAGTTACGACCTTGATAATAATTGTTAAGCAGAATATGTGGTTAAGATAGTGTGAAATTATGTAGTTAAGGTAGTGTGAAATAATGTAGTTAAGGTAGTGAAAATGGTGTATATTTGAAAGGGATGCGAAATATGAAACTCCAGAGGAGGTTTGGTTATGATGTAAATAGTTCAGCACCGTTGCATATGATTACGTAAATCGTATTGGGGAAATTTAAAACTGAAAACGAATCATTAATGAAGAAAGGTCCAAGGTGCATTTTTAGACATATTTAGACTATAAATCAGGTCTATATAAATAACCGCATGAAGACAAGATAATTAATATTTTGTGTCAAGTTGCAAAAAGAGGGAGGTTACTCCGGTAGCAATGGTTCAATTGTCCCCTGTTCCGGTCGCAGGGAGGGGGAATCCACCCCTCCCCACCCCCTTGCCTTTGCCTCCGCCACGGATATAGTGATTTTTGTTCCTGAAATATTGTCGTTGTCTCGTCCTTGCTATATGGATATTTAATTGTTTCCTCTAGATATGAATCGCTATTAGCTGTTATTACAGTATTCAACCATATTGGACAGTCCATCATTGATATTGTATGGCGCCCTCTGTTATTTTGACGCTATTCTACATTAATGTCAAATCGACCAGATAATTTTAACTTATTGACGTCATATCATGAAAATTGCTACTCAGCGTATCTTGTTAGTAGGATGATGTATTTTAGTAAAGTTCTTTTTTTCTCTGGTACAACCTGAAGCAGTGAGGAAAATTGAATAATACATGTAAACAAATAATGATTAAACTATAAGGCATCTGTGTAGATCACTCATTGAGAAACAGTAAATGTCAGGTATTTACTTCACGCACTATGCACCTTGTCCCGTTTTATCTACACCCAAGTACTTGAACCGCTATTGTAATGAAATACATAATAAGAAATGTTTGACAGTTTGCGTGCGTGTGTCGAGGCCGAGGTGGAGGGGCAGGAGAAGATGAAATGGAGGGATGGCATAAATCAATTTGTATTTATCCGAACAAATACAGAAAACTTTAAAGGCGGTGAGGTTAGGTGTATTTTGAGGTTGTGACAGTAAAGCAACCCGTGGCAGGGAAGTTTAATCATACCATAGCCTATGTAATCTGTAAACAGCGATGCGAGGAGCCAAAGCCATTTTCATGTTATTGTCTCCATGCATTTATGACGGGTACTGACATTTTATACGGGAAAAAAAACTTTTGCAAAGATTCCCTTGTTACGCTACTGCTTCGCAACTGCATTGAGAAGATAATTTGTCCAACATATACGTCGCATTTGTAATGTTTGTTTGTTTTGTTTGATCAACTATATTTCAACCATCAACGTTATCAACAATTTACATAATTCAAGTATATACACACAAAGTGTTTGGTTGTGGGGATCCTCGAAAGTTCATAAGAACTTGTAAGTGAGGTATCCCCAAAATACAAAGTACAAGGTACAAAGTATGACGACAACAAACATGTTACAAGAATAATGAATGATAATTATAATAATAAGAAAAAGTAGGGGGTGGGGAGAAAAAAAACTTTAACAAAGACATGGCCCGAATTTTAGATTAAGTCATAAAATTCTTTTCGAAAGAAGGTAACGCATTAAACTATGTTTGAATGAGGATAGATTATTAATTGAATGTAATGCAGTTGGTACGGAATTCCAATAAGAAATAGCAGAGTATTTGACAAAATGTTGACTACTTGCAAGAGAATAATGGGGAACGGAAAGTAAATTTGCATTGAGGGTATTGTAAGCATGAAAACAATTATTTGATACAAAATATAGGATGAGCTACTTGGTAGATTGTCGTGAAAAAAGTTAAATACAAAGATTAAGGTGTAGGACTTGACTAATACAAAATATGGTTAAGAGTTTACTGTCACAGAAGAGGCTGTACGAGTGACTATAGGAACATCATAAATTGCACGCAACACTTTCTTTTGTAGAATATAGAGCTTATTAATATGACTAGGGTAAGTGTAACCCCACACAATACAACAATACGATAAGAAAGGCAAGATAAGAATATTGTATAAAGTTATCAGAGTTTTAAAGGGGACAACTTTTTTTAAACGATTGATAATGCCAATGGCTTTGGACACTTTTCTTTTTAAGTTCTGAATATGTGGGATCCAACTGAGATTTTCATCTAGGGTAATACCAAGAAAATTTGTGGAATGGGAGAAAGGTACTGGCGTTCTATCGATTATAATCGCAAGGTTGGAAGAAACTATTTGTCTTTGGTTGGGATGAAAAATAATGGTGGTAGTTTTTTTAGCATTTAAGTGAAGTTTATTGGATATGAACCAGGCAGTAATTTTGGGGATTCAGTATTGATATCGTTAACAAGAGTATTTATATCACGACCTTTATATAGTAAATTCGTATCATCTGCATACAAAATAAAGTGAAATTTTGGAGTGACATTAGGAAGGTCGTTTATATAAATGAGGAACAATAAGGGTCCAAGAATAGAGCCCTGGGGAACACCACAATGTATAGCTTGCTTCGAGGAATTAGCGCCAGAAAAAGAAACATATTGGAATCTATTATGAATGAAGCTATTAAACCAAGATAATGCAGCCCCCCTTTTGCCATATTTATCAAGCTTTTTTAACAGAATTGAAGAGTCAAGCGTATCAAAAGCCTTTGAGAGATCTAAAAAAAAATCCCCCCAACTAGACATTTACTTTCAAAAGATTCAATAATATAATCAACAAGATTTAAAATAGCATGGGTGGTGTTTCGTTGAGGCATAAAGCCAAACTGATAATCATATAATAGATCATGTTTCATTAAAAAAGAATATAAAAATTAAATACAAGTTTTTCGAAGATCTTTGAAAACGAAGGTAAGACAGATATAGGCCTATAATTACTGACGCTCTCTCGCGTGCCACTTTTGAATACCGGAACTACACGAGCTATTTTCAAGTCAGACGGAACAATACTGAGTCTTCTCAAACAACAGTTTGAGCCGAGAATGAATTGGTCGCAAAGCTTTTTGGTTTGGGTCTCGACAACCCTCCACCCCCCCCCCCTCCCTATTAATTTGACGCCACCATCGTCAAGAAAAATTCGGCTTATATATTGCAGCCCAGTGGAATGATCTAAGCACCTCTGAACATAGTAGTACCTCTATCACGAAACTGTCGTCTTTCGTACATTCAATGAATTATTGCGTGCTTTTTTGTAAGACTTAGTGTAAACGATGAAGCTATTATACAACTGACCGTAGAAACCGGGTTGCCAGTTTGACCGTAAACTAGCCAAAAACACGAATTCTGGCATTTGATTATTTTCAATTGCCTTAACAGTTAAAATTTTGAAAAGCCGGTGAAACAACTGTTTTAAGATGTTAGCATTGACCTCACACAGTAAAACACCACCGACCGTCTCACATTTACCATCCAAGCTCTCCACTTTTGAAAACAGATCCACACTCATACGTCGTACTTCACCCTTAATTACAATAAACCTAACCTTCATTCGTAATGGTATCTGTGTCTATCCTATGTCTGTCTAACTTCACGGTATTATGGACATGTTTAATGCATGTAAGAAGTATCTCCGACTATACGGAAGCACCCAGGCCCATGTGTAGCCAGGAACACTGAAAGGCCGTTCCCCTATCCCCTCCACCTGCATACTATTGTGCCCTTCTCCGTTTGGCAAAATATCTCTAATTTGACCGGTTGTCTCAAGCAAATACTGGCAACCCTGCGTAGAACTATTGAATTACAGCTACGTGCGAATACACATCACATGGCTAACATATTCCTAACGTAAAGACCATACCAAAATGTAATATATATATATATATGTATCACTGTGGTTTTGATGATGCTTACAGTGCTTCATATGTATGTTTGAAGGATTGATTTGTTAGGCCTAGACAAGTTGGACACGGAGAAGTATGCTAAGAAGTATGCATGAGTAAATTCATCTAATCAACATACAATATGAACACGTGTCATTGGGTACTAACACACCACGCACTCAGTGGAATGTAAAATCAACATACCATGATCAAGTGTTCTCATGTGAAAAAACTTCGACCAGTTAGGAGGGTGGGCTACTTTACGGTTTCCTTAAACACGGCTTATTCGCAGAGGCAGTCGTAAGGGATGGGGTTGGAACCCTGTTTACATTTCACAGGGACAGGGTGAGTCTTCACTTTGCAATTCCATTTCATACTAAGACTTAGTTAGTTTTGTCATGAAGCGTTCTAAACATAATAGCCTTCTCAACTTATAGTGGCTTTATTCTTAGGCCACGGCAG
The DNA here is from genome assembly GCA_020650975.1 of Apostichopus californicus. Lineage (NCBI taxonomy): Eukaryota > Metazoa > Echinodermata > Holothuroidea > Aspidochirotida > Stichopodidae > Apostichopus > Apostichopus californicus. Next base: position 31,120 of record JAIPMN010017874.1, read on the forward strand.
GGAGCTGTCCCTGAGATTTACATTTCAAGTAGGCCTTCAATAATGTAGATAACTTTTAAGGAAAATTGGTGGTTTCACATTTAATAACTACAACGAAATCACATGAAGAAGTCCTCATGTTATGACTAAAACAGATACACATCTCAATACTTTCGTTCATTTTCAATTAAATTAGGCTGTCGGTGAAGATACTTCTGTGTAAAAGTCCTAAACGTGTATTCACCATTTAGTAAGATATATTACTGACAGTGTTCCTGATTGCTTACTATTATATATTACGATATCCGAGAAAGCATATGTTCATATACAACAGACAATACATGATATCAATGCCATAAATGGGATCGTGGATGGGTCGGATTTATGCAGTTAATCACATATAACTATATTAACACGGTTTTAACATAATGTAGTGATATCTGGGTGGTGAGATAGTAGATTTTCTCACACAAATTTGTTTACACCCATTGTATTATTATATGACAGTAATAAAAGAGCGTTGTGTAGTCTTTGTAATTTTACTCCTGAGAAACTTAAAGTATGAATTGAAAAAGTAATGAGCCATACCTATAAGTGTCATCTGAGTAGCTTATCTTGATTTAAAAGCCTGGGAAAGTTTTACTGCATGCTCTCATCTCATTCCTTGTCCTGGGAAAGTTTTATTGCATGTATTCGCTTATCATGTTCTTTGTAATGGATGCAAAGAGAGCTGGATTAGTTTAAGATAAGTGGTCAGTACCTGAACATGATTTGTGTTTAAAAAGGGATGTGGTCAGTGGGTCTAGGCTAGTTGCATGTCAGTTGCCAGTTGTTCACTTGTTACTTGTTAGTTGTAAGTTGTACAGTTGTTAGTTGTAAGTTGTCAGCTGTTAGTTATTGTTCAGTTAGTTCTTGTTAGCTTGTTGTTATTTAGCCTTTTAAGTCAGTGTTTTGCATTAATAAATAGAAGCCAACTTAATAACTGTGACTTATTTTGGAGCTACTATGTTATTCTTTGAACATTAAACATTTCCGTTAAAATGTCTACAATTACGGTGAAAAATGTCCGTTTAAAGTTTCTACAATTTGGTGGCTACGCTACAATATACTACTGATAAACTAGAAAAGTCGAATAAAAGAAAAAGGGTTTTCCATTGTTAAACATTTCCATTCGTTTGAACTTGATCTATGAACACAATCTAGACACACCCATTGGCATCGCTATCACTTAGAAGGAAGCAGTAATAAGTAACGTATAAATAAAGAAAGCCTTACTTACATCACATTTAGATGCAATATCCAAGAGCTGAATAGATGATCTTTGAAGCAGCTTGCTTTGACTACAAGAGAGAGAAAACACCTTCGAGCAGATCTCTCTGACACTTTTCTTGATGTCATCATCTATCTCTCCAGCTTTTTCCATTATGCAGAGTATTGCAAACTTATCACCGTCTTTTCTTCCCTTCAAGTATTGTATTATCTTGCTCCCAACTGTAGCATCAATCCCACAGCTGAATCGAAAGAGGTATTGAAGATCGAATGGATCTATTTTATCAAGAATTGTCTTCACCTCAGTTGCATTTCTAGCAGCAGCAACCTTATCTACCAATGCAAAAGATGCATAATATTCACATAACAGCTTGTGATAGAACCTTGCTTCGGTCTTCTTCTGTATGTATTTGGCTGGAGTCATTTCATTTGTGACGTCAGCTACTTCTTCCTCAACCAAGATACCAACTGAAATATAGTGATCATAAAACCGTTGACCAAGTCGTTCACCGAGTTTCTCCCTAACCCATGATAGTTGTTGGTGTTTGTTACTGAGGCCCTCCAACGCTACATTACTCAGTTTAGTATGCTCAACTTCATACTCACTCGTGTGCTTCTTTGTGTTCTGATCCAGAGATTTCTTTCTCATGTGATTATGGAAACACAGTATCATGTGGCGAAAGAATTCTGTAACCGATTTGAATGTTTGAAAATATTCCTTTTCGTGAGTCATGTGAGCAAACATAACAAAGAAGATAGGAACCTGACATAAGTCGTCAAGTATCGGGTTAGCTTTCAAAGCGCGCTTAATTTCCTGAACAATCTGTTCGTTACCTCCAGCAATAGCCTTACGAATGTACTGATCACGTGCTTTCTCGTCAAATCCAACTAATCTCACTCGCTTAGTATTATATCTGTCATAGTCCTTTGGAAGATATCTGGTTGTTATAGATGCGTCAAAATCCTCAAACAGATCATTTGTAATAATTCGGTATACGTCACTTCCTGTACCTTTGTCCTTATCAGGATACTCGTCATACCCGTCCAGAAGTAGCTCAACAGAAGAACAGCTTTCAATGATATTTTTAATATCACTGGATTTAATTCGCGATTCGTCTGCTAACAAGAACAGTTTGATTGCTTTGTAGATAGATTTGACATTTCCAAGCTGTCTTAACCGGAGGAGAATGAGAATTTCTACATCTTTCAGAGGTGAACTTTCTACACCGTTGCACCAATCATATGCAAGCTGTAGGGTTACAGTTGACTTGCCATAGCCGGCATCTGCTTCTATGATACGACGCGTGGATTTAATTCGTGAGTCTGTGAAAATATCTCTGTAAGAATTCACACGTACCCATTCACCTTTATCTGCTGTTCCTCTAACAATATAGAACTCTGTACCTCCTTCTACAAATACCTTATCTACACAATATAGTCTCTCCTTAATGTACGGTATTGGTTGGATAGCGTCGTATTGTATCTTATATCTCCTTTTCAAAGCATTTACTAAAAGAGATTTGTTATCTGTGAAGAAATACAAAACTCGACTTTACGGAGGCGGAGGAAAGTTACATATCATGACGTAATATATGTACATACTCGCAGAAAAAAAAAATCCAAGTAAGATTTCTGTTTAAGTTCTAGGTATGAGGCTTCATCCACATCCTAAGGCGAGTCCATCGAGAAGAATTTTCTCTTAGTACTACTGCTCTGATAATTGACGATTGCCTGTATATAGGTTACCTAGGGATTAACGAATAACGTAAAATTCGGAATATTTGGAGCTATTCTGGTCATTGCATATATACTCAACTAAGAGTTAGTAAAAACTATAACCTGATCTCATCTTTCGTTGAATAACTTTTAAAATCCTCTTTTATACTGTATTTCAATTCTGCTTTACTTTTTGTTTTCTTATTTTGAGGAGGCCGGGGAGATGTAAAGTGGTAACACTGTGGATCTTTGTTTGTTAAGAACTTTGAGTAAGAAATGTGTACATTGGGAACTTGTAACGCACAAACTATAATCAATAGAAAAGTGAAATCAAGACACACATATAAGAAGCAATGCCTACACCGAGAATTAAGTGTGTGTTAGTAATCCAAAAACATTGTTAAAGCTTCCTGAGAAACTCCACCTAACATTCTACAACTAAATGTGATACGATTTCCAAAAGAAGGAGCACAAATATTTTCAATTACATTACTATAAGTGTCGTTCATTACTAGGTGAATGATTTCGTAGAACACCGTTGCAAGAAAATACAATGGTGAAATATATTGTGGAATAACATGAGAAGAAATTAAATAACGTAGGAAAAGCGTAATAGTTAAAAAAAAAAAAATATTTTGAGTGCAAATTTAAAAATAATAGTATTATCAACAAGCTAATAGAAGTTTATAGTTCTTTGCGCTTTACCCTTCAAAACATAAACACAAACTAATAAATTAGGAAACATGTTTATCAAAGGGATTGGAAATGTATCGTCGTTTTCACATATGAATGACTTTTCTTACTTGGAGTAAGTATTTTGGAAACAAGGCTGAATTAAAAAAACAATCTCAAAACAAATATAACAAACACCACAATTCTCACACACTTGAGTGTAAAGAAAGAGAAATTAATAGTAACAGAGATAACTAATATTCCCTTGACAGGCCATGGTCATTTGAGCGCAACACTACATAAAACAAACCTTGATTCCCGGTAACTGTTGACGTCAAATAATCATTTCTAACAGCAAACTTAGGTCTTTCAGTTGACTGCAATGAGGTCGCAGAAGCTTGAGTAGCTTGAGCAGATGATGATAGTAACGGTTCTTCATATCCACTGGCTTGTTCGTCTGATGGATCCTCTAATATTTCAAGCTTTGACCTAAGGTTTTCCATTTTCATGAAATGTCATCACCGAACTGTGAAAGGATACAAATGTGTTACCATATAGATGATCTGTCAGAAGCTATGATGCAAGTGTTCTATTTCCTTAGTCCCGTATGACAAAAAACATGCTAGATTTACAGTTTGGGTAACTAATCTGCAAGTAATTTGAAGAAAAAAAAACGACAACTTTTTGATTCCGCAATTACACAGTTTCTGGGTGATTTTAACTAACTATATATAACTTATAGCACTCCGCATGTAGCTTACACACGAGCACTATGAATGCGTGTACTATACCTAATATCAATAAGAGAGATATATTTTATCAGACCACTAGAACTGTTATCTGATTTATAGCAATCTCTATTTACGAAAAAAGGTAGACCTTTGGATTGACACGATAGGATGTGGTTGAACTTTCGGATTGTCTGTGAATATAATTATTTCTTTACTTATGTTTATGTAGGTGGGGCGAGAGTGTGGTCTTATGTATTAAAACATCAGAATGCAAACGTTATGCTGCTCTTCTAGCCAGTGTACTCGAGAACAATAATATTAACCTTTGATATAAAATACCTAAGATTAGCGAAAATGTCAGTCTCAAGCGGTGCGAAAGGTGCTTTTCTTTTCTTGTAGAATATGCACGGGGTTTTTGACGTCACTCCTCGTTAATATTTAGGTAAAATTTATCATTTCCGAAAGTTAATTTCTCTGTCATTAACCAATTTATATGTCTGGAAATAGTTGATGTTGATGACGGAAATGTGTTCAATTCAATCGTTATTGACAAAAGACACATAAACGTAAATTAACAACTTTCGAACTGTTTAGAAAAAAAATTTTGCATGAATATCATCATTTCCAATTTTGAAAACTAGTTAATTCGCTGCAAACACTCCTTAACGACGAATAAGTATCCATTTCTCTTCAAATCATCCTGTATCGAAGTCACGTTCACGGCAAATAAGTACGCACACGATGCAGGTTACGAAAACAGGCTATAAATACAGCCTACGAGTAAAGTGCTGACAGTCATGTTTCACGTTGGTACGTATTGCGCGAAATGCTATAACTAATATTTGTCCTAAACGTTTTCTTGTCTGTTTAATACTAATTGGTCGTTGCAAGCAACCTTTCTTTGAACCGAATTCAGTGAAGAAGGATGACCTTTCGGTTTAGGCTTATTAGTTTAGGCTGACAGAGAAATGGTTCTAATGTTAAACTTACATGCTAACCACTCATAAATACAAGTGAGACGACTTGTATGATGTATTAACACTACATTGAAATGTGAAGTAAATAAGCTGCAAAATAAAGAGTTTCAGTCTATGATGAAACATTCATGATCAACACTGTTTGGTCAATTCTGCCACAGTGCTAGTTTGTTCTTCTCAGATGCGTTGGCTTTTTCAAAAATTAAAATGTGATATGAAGCATATACAGCATGGTGCTAATTATGCACGACATATCGTGCTTAACTCCTACGAGGTTGTACTGTTGTCACATCCCTGACAATAAGACCTTTCCTCATTGCATAAAGTGTTATGAATTACTGTAATTGAGACACAATCATAAACAGAAAAAGTAGTCTAGTGTAAAGATGAACAATATTAATATATAACGAGCTTACACCCATTGGTCAATCTATTTTCAGCTTGTTAGTAATGTAAGGCAGCTCAGCTATATGAACTAACGCTGACTATTTCGTTTGAACGTCTATGGCCGTAATAATAGCGGTCATTAGCATCCGCAGTGGCAGATGGGCAAGGGGGCTGTCCCCTTTCCTACAAATAATAACAGTACCAAAAACTGCAAACAGAACCAAGACTTATTTGCTCCGTTTCTCTTTTTAAAACTAACTCCAGCTTTTATTTAAATGTGTTATTCTCAGTTAATTTCCTACAGATAACTTACTGTACATGACAGGCTAAATGCTTTCTTAATTGTAAGTAATAAATCTGGTTAATCACTAAAAATGCATACCACGTTTATCCGATTAAGTACCCAAGCCGTTGGCCTGCTGCATACATATGACAATTATCCACTAAGATATATGAATCAAATCTAAGATGGCCCAATATTGTTTGACTAGAAATGGCATTTACTGCGACATCTGCTGAACTGATCGATGACCGTAGTAATTAGCCTAAAGGAAATCATGTTTATCGCGTTGGAAAATCAGCATAAATACAAGATGGAGGAGGGAGAGTACATTGAATAGGTTCAAAATTCGGGCCGTAATCTAACTTAAATGGAACCGTTAACTTCACATGCATTTGGTCAAACAGACAGCTGATTGCGCGAAGGCAAGTTGATATTGTTTGAACAAAAGTTAGGGATAAGACCATTGGGGTTGTCTATTCCTTAATCATGAAGTAAAAATAGAAAGAAAAGGTTTAACAACACATCCACGTTTTCACAATTTCGTAGTAAGTAGTATTTTTTCCGACATTTATTTTGATACTGTGAAACGCTACAGGGGAACTAGAAATCCTAAATATTTGGAGGGCTTCACCCCTCCCCACGAACCTTTTATTCCGAAGACATTTAATTCCTCTCTATGACACGTGCTCTTATGTGTCAAATCACTATTAATAAGAGATTGAAACACAGCGGCCCAACAAGGTTGGAGAGGTAACCGCAACCGCCGGATTACTAGAGTAAGTAAGTTCCGAAACGATAAAGCTACCTATCCTCTGAAGACAGGGTTAAAAATTCAGAATATTTTAAACATGTCATAAATACTGTCCAGTAGAGGTTTGCTTCATTTATTTCTGCCATAAAAAAACATTGATGTACATTTTTCAATACATAGATATATCAATAAGGCAGCGGGACCAGAAGAAAAATAACCTTTCGAATCTGATCACTTACAAAGTAAAACGAGAAAATTAAAGAGTTCTTCAAGTCTATCCACAAAAACAAATCGAGTGAAACCCTGCCTCCACAAAGTAAGCCCGCAGAGCATCACATCTAAAAGTTGACGAATAAAACGAAAACTAAAAAAATAATGTGTTCTTATGGTAAGCGGTTATCAAAAGTCAGACGTTTCCTTTACGTTCTGCTGACGCGCATGAAGGCGGTAACCATTGCCCCTCCGCTTTACTAGAACAGCTTCTTCCTTGACACTCCTTCACAGTAGTATCAGGAGGACATGTGATTAAAGTTTGAAACTATGAGATCGTTTGATCATGCAGCTTAGGAAATTGGAAAAAATATGGAAAACAAAATTTACAGAGCAAATGTCTAGAAATTCATGTGTAACAAGTGTGTCGTACCAAGACAATGGGCATAGTTAATGAGTTTAAAATAGTCTCATTGAGAACACTGTCGGATAATTTCAGCAATATATTTACTTACCTTTACAATGAAGGATTCATTACAGTCGAAATAAATCGACATCCTTTTAATTTAAGAGGTTCCGATTATAAACAGTATCTTTGCAGTTACAGACGAAATGGCGACGTCTTTACAAATGGTAACACTGAGTACTAAGTGCTACGGAATATGACTCGCTATCGACAATTCATCTCAGTTGTGTTTGCTAAATACAATCCACATCGGATATTTCAAACTCAGTTGTTTACATAAGTTAAATTAGACGATCAAAGGTCTAGTATTGTAGTCTGGTTTGGAGTTAACTACTTTAATAGATGTAAACAGTTTGTGTGTGTGCTTACTAATTAGTATAACTGCAGTTTTTGCTTAAGTTCATAATTTCAATATGAACATTGAACAGTTAACACATATTACTAATACAATCTAAACCTAAAACTTCCCATGCAAGTTATTGTATTTTGATTAATAAACGTTGTAAGCAACTACACACTATATTTAATTAAAATGTGCATGCAATACATTGCGCATCGAGCTGATATAGGATCAGTTTACCATATGCACATGCACTTACATCCATGTATGTGATTGTGTGCGTGCTGGATGGAGGAAGGGGCGATGGAAACACCTTTCATACGTTTTGACTAGTGTACGAAATTGCTTTGAAATTGTTTTCCCTGCAATCCAATCTCAAATAAAATCGCTCGGCCTTATATCATCTCCTTGCTACCAAGTCTATGGAAAAAATGGCAACGAATATGTTCAAAGTTAAAAGTTTAGTGTAAATTTCAGTAGTCATATGAAAAATCTGCAACATTAACAGATATTTCATGTCATATTTTATATTTCATGTCATGAAAGAAATGTCTGAACTTCTTTGTTAAAATCTTTTTCCAAGTTTATCACTTTCTTTTTTATAAACCTTTCTTTTACAAATAACTACACATTTGTTCCAATGAAATAGGACTCACAGCTTTTATTTTGTTTAACTGTTTGCTTCCGTTAAAATAAAATCCGAACAATTGTTTAGTCCAAAACCATTCTGCGAGAGTTTGACGTCAACCAAATGATCATATGAATCCAAAATTACCAGGATACATTAAATAACTGCGTTAAACGTCTAGAAATGCATTTTTTATGTGATTTTACTTTAAAGTAGCATCATGAAAGATTTATAAAAGCAATGTTGAACGGCTGCTATAAGGTACCACTAGAAATATCTAAACCATATTCCTGCATATACATTAAGCTAAAACATAGAAAAGATACATATACTCGTCCCATGATTCTGGTAATTATTTCTAACTAGTTAAGGCAAGTTGATCATGTTGAACACGAGTTTAAAAATGTATCGAAGCTGGTATGTTGCTACTTTTTCACAGTATCCAGTGGCCTTATAATATGTATGTATTATAGTAACTACTTGGACATTTGTTCGCAAATAATCAAATTCCCTCATATAAGGTATAGCTTTAGATACTGTGTAATTTCAGGAGCCATTCATTATACTAGCATAGGCATAATATTTAACGGGAAGTATACAATACGTGTGTATAGAACGATCTACGAACCGTCACCAAGCTGTACAGGAAAGATTAATATAATGGGTCAGCATTCATATGCAATACGGTGTCATCGTCATCATCCTCGGGAACCTCCTCCAAGTGAAACATTTTGGATACGTTTAAGTCAAATTAGCTACATTAAGTATGGAAATATAAACAGTATTTGTATGTGTCTTTCACTTGGATCTGCTTAACTGCTCATTTGCATTGAGTGAAAGCACTTTTTGTCTGCGAAACTTTGGATGCCAGATTAAATAACTCCCAGCCTAAAGAATCCATCAAAAATACTAGTTCCTTCTCTGATGTTGAGTTAAGATGATTGATCTTGGATCTTAATTCTAACGTTATAAGTCTTGTAAATTGTTATCTAGAAGGAAGCTCATTCTGTGTGATACTTTTAATTTTATAAATGTGTTACGACATATATTCAGTACGTCGAGATTGTAACTTCAAGGAGAAGTATTCCAGTCTTCTTTACACCCGTGTCTACCTGAACATTTTGTTTTTCATTTATAGTTAGGTACTCTTGTAGCCCTACGTGTGCATGCAACTACTCTTATTACCAGCAAGTTATTGTTGAAAATGTGTTTTACGAATCGCGGGTATTTAACGGACTTTTGTCTTGTGTAAATAATGTAAACCTGGATGTTCTGTTAGCATTCCCAACAGCTAAATGTGTATTTTTACACAGAAATGCTACAAAGTCACTAAATGGGTATGTCTCCAGTACTGTCTGCTTCTATAGTGACTAATCATATAATGTAAAAGAGCAGATAAACCGATTCGATGCTATATGTTTTAGCCATAAATTTCTTTGTTCTTTTCCGTTGTTTATAATTTCTTAGGTAAATTTCCATTGTTCATTTATTTGCATATCTTTTCAAATAGTTAACTCTTATTATATGATTAAATGTGAACCTTACAGAAGAAAGGCGCAACGGCCATTTATATTTCGTCTACTTCTTCTTGATCGATGAAATTATTCTTTTAGATACAAAACTCTCTAGTGCACTAGTCTACGCTATATCATTGTAGGTCACCGTCAGTGACGTTCAAAGTTGCAAAGTGCATTTGAACACAAGGACTGGGTAACAACCGATTAAGT
>JAIPMN010017875.1:0-37705 GCA_020650975.1 Apostichopus californicus
ATACATATTTTCTAATTACACACTTCTTGCGACAAAGAATTACCATACGTTTCTTAATTGTAGATAATATTCCACTCTGAATGTTTATGACAAGATCGAGTTTATCATCTATTGTGAACTTTCAGCATATCGATAAAGTTCCCGATTATTCGCATTGCTTAATTTTCGCGATGAATTGATTTTATCACCTTATATTGCAGCTTCAATTTCGTTAAACTGTATCCTAGTAACCTTTAAAATCTCAATTTATAGGCACAGAGTTTCGTCCGTGTCTCATGTCAAAATGGAAGAGACGGTACTGTACCATCTCGCGGGGGAATCGAACTTTGAACTTAGCATGTTTCTAATAATATTTATCTTGTAAACGAAAGTGCTGTATGTATTAAGCGATATTATATTGTCGTATCCATCCTACAGGGGAAAAATGTGCCTTGCTAGCTGTAAGCCACAAAATAGTAAATGATAGTGAGTAAATATTTCTGCACAGAGTTTTGTCAGTGAACTTGTAATCCTTACGACTATTGTTATCACGCTGAGGAATCGTCGCGGCCGTGTGACCGCAAATGCTCTAGATAAACACTCCACTCTTTTGTTACTTTTGGGCTAGTAAACTTTACATCGGACGTTTTCGGACACTTTTGGCTTTGAATACTGGGTATGAGGGTTTTTTTCTAACCGGACGCTTGGACGGAACCAGACAGTTCCGGACACTTTCAGACGTTTTCGGACGTTTTCAGACGTTTTCGGACGTTTTGAAATCGGACGACTAGGTCAACCTCGACGGAACACCACTGTACGTCACTTGGCGACGTTAGACTGAATGAGGAGATGTGGTTGTCAGCAAGACTAGCCTAGGCCTAAGTCTAACATTAATCATTTGAAAAGGTTTTCTGAAAAAACTTTTCTGAATTCTTGGTATGATGACAGGTATGTACTTTTTGCTTGACATATTAACGAAGGGAATTATGTAATGTTTTGTCTCGTAATGTTGGCATCAAGTGTCTAAAGAGGTAATTGATGAAGCTATGTAACACTTTCCACACATTCACAGCTGAATTGTTGGTAGACAAAGCGATGGAACTTCGCTACATTGGAGGTACATTTGGAGGCAACATAAAGCCAACACCTTTCCTTTGTCTAATACTTAAGATGTTACAAATTCAACCCGAGAAGGACATCATCATTGAATTTATCAAGAACGAAGACTTCAAGTAAGTTTTTGAAACTTCCATCAATTGTTTTGGTATGTAAATTGAATGATCAAGAAGTATTGCTAGTATTCAGGGCAGTGCTCATTTTCAAGTGTTACCACTTAAACAATGTTCTATAATAATCTTAACTCTGCAATAAAAGTAGGAAGATGCAGTTCTTAATAATAATAATAAATTACACTTATTTAGCACTTAATACAGCGTTTCAAAGGGCTTTACAATGTAGGAAAGAGACAAAGGAAACCAAGGGGAAAAATAAAAGAAACTAGGAATCAAACAGAAATGTTTTAAGTTGTCTCTTGAAAATACATAGGGAGGGAGAGTCACAAATGTGAAATGGGAGTTTGTTCCAAAAATTTTAATCTATAATTGAGCCTGATAATGAGGTTAATACATGTAACATTGGCTGATTTTAGTTCCACCTTACTCATAAATGTGTTTTTAATGCTGCTATTAAAAGTAGGAAACAGAAAAGGTAACTTATTTGAAAAAAAGTTATTTGAAATTAATTACTTGCAGTTTCTCTTATATTTATTCCAGTATTATCATTACTATCATGATTATTATTATCTTTATTGTCATTAATATTATAATGAGGCTGAAAAGCAGTCTTCTACCTTGAAGTACCTGTCCCCTGAAGTTTTATTTTAGAAAATTAGCCTCTTTGTATATAAATTGCACAATAGAAGTACCTCAGTTTACATTAATTTGTTCATTGTATTATTTTCTGGTTGTTGTTTACAAATCATCGCTAAACCATCATGACATTTCAACGTTCTGTTTCCTAGGTACGTGCGTCTACTAGGAGCATTTTATATGAGGATCGTAGGTGAATCTCTGGATGTTTATAAGTATCTGGAACCGTTGTATCTGGACTACAGAAAAATAAGAACTCAGAATAAACAAGGAGGTACTGTGATCTCTCAGTCTTTAGAATGTATATCCCTATTTTACATACTACTTCAGTTAGTGGGCTACAAGTGTTTGCTACTGCTATGTTCAATGATTCTCTCTAGCATAAATTGTCAAGTACTGTAGTGAGAGAAGAAAAATCCCAAATGGGGCAGGGGTATGAGGCAGGGGTATGAGGCAGGGGGTGAGGCAGGGGGATGAGGCAGGGGGTGAGGCAGGTGAAGGGAAGGTTACCAGGGGAAGCAGGCAGGCAATTGATATCTTTATACCAACTAACTTAGTTCCATGAAGTAATTTTTCTTTTTTCATTTGACCTAAAATGTGTTACAAACGATTATTATCCAGTCAATAAGAACAATGCCTCGCTAGTAACTTACATTGTTCAGACAGCAAACACCTCTTTGTGTACGTAGGTTATTGCCATCATGGGTTAATTTTGTCAAATTCACATTTCTGCCGTTGTTGTGACCTAACAGAGTTTGTGCTCTCGCACGTGGATGAATTCATCGACGAAATTCTCCGGGAGGAGCGAGTATGCGATGTCATTCTCCCTCGTATACAGAAGAGAAAGGTGTTGGAAGACAATGAACAGCTGGAAACCAGGGTAAGGTCATTTTATGATAGCTAACTTTGATGCGTTGTCCTACAGGTGGAATGAGAATAGTAATTGGGACTTCTTTAAGGTTCAAGAATCTTACTAAGAAGTATCCATATCCAGAGGCACATCCATGTCTAAGTTAAACGAAAAGTTTTTGTCTACCTTTTTTTCAAGCAAAAGTTACATATTGATGCTTAAATGTTTTCTTTTTCGTATTTTTCACCAGGTCAATGCCTTAGAGGAGGACATGGATGAAGTGGAAGAGTCAAGTGATGAAGAAATGGAACTTGAGGTAATCCGCTAACGTGATCAAAAAATATATAATTCCGGATAGTGTTGCTACGATAATCGTTTTCAATATCGGTATCGGCCGATATTTGCAATATCGGCAGCATATCGGTATCGGTAAAATTTTGCCTAATTGCCGATAACAACAAACCGATATTGAACTTTTTTTTTCACAGCAGAGCTAATTCTTTATACTTGCAATGATTTGTTAATCTGCCCAAGATAAAAAAAACGGGACGAAACTTTAAAAAAAACATGAAGGAACAAAAAAGTACATCTGTAAAAACATTTCCGGATGCTTAGTAACTGTTAAACTACACAGCAACGTTATGGTAAACTGTTTACTGACCCCATGTAAAGGTTGAGAACAAAAAAATAGTTGACATTTCAAGAAGCTTTAAGCTTATATTTGGACATTATTCCAACAGAAATAAAAATGAACTTTTATTCATCCTCATTTTTTTATATTTATATAAGAGACAGGTTTCAAAAGGAAGGAGAATATAAAACTTAAACTTTTTATTACAGGAGCTCCAGAGGCACAAGTCTCCAGAGCGGAGGAGAAATCACGAAAGGAGGAGAAGGAGTGCGTCGCCACGACATCGGAGAAGTAAAAGTAGATCGCCACATCGAAAGTAAGATCATGTTAAAAATGTTCAAACACATTTCCTTTTTTTTTAGTTTCCCGGAAGGGAAATCTATGGAGTCATTTTTACCAACCTTGCAAAATTGTGATGGGGACCAGGGATTGCAATGTCGGCAGTCACTATAAGGTGGATTGCAAAGTCAGTAATTACTATTACGGTTCGATTCCTGCAACACGTCAGCATACAGAAACGTTGTACTCAAAGTGGAGGCCAAAGTGAATTTATCAGGTCACATATCCCAAGTCTATGCATGCTAAGTTCTTTAATACTCCTCTCATTACCTTTCAAGAAAAATTTCATACTTTTGTTTTGATTTTTGTTTTCATTAATACAAAGATTATGTAGGCTTTCCATATTGTGAATTGCGTAGAAAGTTGTTGATGAATTCTGAAATAGTTACAGAACAAAGATGACCTTAAGGACTTGACCTTCATAGTTTCCTTGTTGATATATGTCATTCTTTGTAAATCCAACCGCATCTCTCCATAAATTAGCTTTCCGCAATCTGCTGGTACTTTCATTTTAGAAAAAGTAGGTCTGTGGTGCTCTTTCTTTTGGTTGCAAATGTGTAAAGATGAGCTCTGTTCTGTTTGCAGAAGAAGAAGTCCCTCCCCGAGAAGAGAAAGACGAAGAAGTAGATCACCCAAACGCCGCCGGAGTCCTCATCGGGAGAGGAGGAGAAAGTCCAGATCACCAGGTAAGTAGAAATTGACAGCATTGTCTGCATTAGAACTAGAAAGGGGGAGGGGAAGGAAAGGAAAGGGAGGGATATAAGGCACCTGGCAAGTTATCTACCTTCCCCTGCTAGCTAGAAACTTTATTGTCCATTTCAGAAAACAAAACAACTGTGGGACTCTATTGTTCTATTGCTTTCACAGATGCTGAGAATGTCTTAGTAAACCCCAGTCATAACTACTTATGACTGTTTTATATCCCCCAGGTGGCATGCATGTTTTACACATTAAATGATGGAGTTTCTTTCAGATTTCATATTTACAGCAGACTGACAGATTGTAATAACATGTCCATGGCTCATTGTATCTTGGAGATATAATTCAAAGTTGACCTGAGTCTTCTTATGATGAGATTGATACCCCCCCCCCTAACCTCACCCCTGTCAAAGGATACTGTACATAAGAAGCAGGGAAATTGAAGTAATTTCTCTTCTCAAGTGACTGTTCTAATTTAAAAAATACAGTCAAATATTGGCATATTTAAGCTGACAGGTGCAGATCAAGCGGAACAGTGGAAGCGACTCTTGATTTGTTTTTATATTGCCACCACATACAGGACTCATGATTCTCTCTAGTGAATTCAGGCATTTTTCCCTTGTCAATTAGTGTGCTAACAATCAATGGTTAACAATCCATCAACTGCTTAGAAATGGAAATTTCAGTGATTGTGAAACACACTGGTTATTGGAAACAGATTTAAGTTACAAACATTGCTTCAGTCTCTAAAACATTTCATGATGGTAATGTACAATTGTGATGGGGGAAGAATGAGTTGGGGGGGGGGGGTGGGGGGGGGTATCATTGAGTAATATTAAGTTTAGAAACTTTAGATTGAATTCTTCCTTAAATACGATAACTTCACATTTGGCATTATTAGTGACTCTGTATCAGCCGATAAACACTTCCATGTCAGAAATGTGGACATTTTTCTCTGCATTTAGTCTGTTTGCCTTTGTGTGCCTTTTGAGTAGATCTGATGAGAGAGCTTTTGAGTAAACAGTTTGTAATTGGTGAGAATAAGAGGCAAGCCAGTCAGTAATTAATAATTACAGTGTAATAAACCAGTGCCAATTTCATCATTCATTTCTGATACTTTTATATAATGGTATTTCCCATCTTTTTTATTTTATTTTATTTACATAGATCATAGGCACAGAGATAATGACCATCATCGTAGAAGACACCGGTCTACCTCACCAAATGACAGGTAAGAGCAAAACATTTTTAACCTGCTGCAAGGCACTCTCCCAGATTTCTTCAACTAACGAACCTTGGTGTTGTGAGCACTCAATGAAACCGTTTTACTATAAACATTTCTTCAACTATGTACTTTGCCATATCAGTATAAAGCACAAAGACAAACGACACGGTTCAGTCTTTACATTATTATTTGAAAGCAATGTCCTAGGTTAACCTCTTGTCATGAATGTCGTCAAAAAGTTATTTTGAGTGATTTTGTCATGAGTAATTGTGTCATGAATCTGTTGTCAAAATGTAATTTGAGAATGAAATATGAATGAGAATGAATCCAGCACTGTTAGACTGTACAGTAAAATCTTTCCAATTTGATTAAAAAAGTATTTTTCCAATCTCTCCTTGGAAAAAAACCATCGACTGTCATAAATTGTGACTGTTTTCAAGTTTGTGACATTTACTTCAATTTTTTGTCCTTTTACTTTTTTTTCAGACACAGAAAGTCTCATCGCCACTGATCACAAGGCAGATAATAATGTCAGTTCAAGGAGGAAGGTTACAAATGCTTTTAGGAGACGGAGAAAGTAGAAAATTGATTCATTTTCATATGTCGGAACTTAGTAGTTTGAGGCAAAGCAGGTTTCTTGTGATAAACTTATCATACGTAACCTATGAACATATATGACAGTGCTGCACTCTTGGAAGATCAGTTTACTGTGACTGTACCCTAGACAGTATTCAGGAGTGATGCAAGTTTTTGGGAGGAAATGAAAAATATTTACCCCCTAGAATGGAATAATGATAATAAAAGTTATATTGGCTGGAAGTGGATGGAATTTAACAGCTATGAAAGAGATACACTTGTATGCGAAATGTAATGTTATTATACATACAGTATATCATTAATGTCGTTATTCAACTTTTGAAGGGGTTTGTTTGCTTCTACAAAGCGGACAAGTATCGGAGACCTGCAGTCCATTTTGAATAGCGAATGTAACCACGCCTGATCTTTTTTTCGTGTTTTTTATGGGGGGAGGGGAAGTTGGTGGGATTGTCCAACAGGAGAAAGACAAATCTAGGACACACTTTCACCAATTAATTTATGAATCTATTGGCAAGTGGAATATGTATTTTAAGCAACAAAGAATATGCATCAGCTGTGATAATAAGAGACTTCAAGGAGTCAATGTATGTCTCCAGTACATTTGTGAAATCCAAGGCAAGAATTCAGCTTACACAGGACATTCAAATCCAGCAGTTCTTTGTGAAATCTCTGAGAATGGTTTTTTGTTTCTTTAAGTAACTTTCCATTTGTAATCTCGTTTGTGGAGCATTCTCAGAGGCTTTTTTATAAGTCGTTTCAACGTTCATGTTTGAATGAGGATAAATACTTCGAGGGTGATAGTAAAATGGTTGTTGAAGTTGGAGTATGGGTGACCATTATTGGACTTTCTAGCATATATTAGGCTAATAATGATGGCCTTTAATGAGCTGAAGGTAATTTCTTTTAAGGCCCATATTTATGCAGAATGTTTTTGTCAATAAATATAAAGAGACAGAAATCTCCGAATTTTCTGTTTGATTTTGGTTTTGTTTGTTAGCATTCATTACAATGACATTATGATTAAAGCACATGGTACTTCAGTTAAGACAGGGATGAAGGAGGCTATTTTGAGGTGTAGGGAGGGGTGGAGCTGAGACCAAGATTTCTGGAACCTCATACTCTGTCCAAAGTAAGATAGAGCACCCACAGCAGTGGGGTAAGTAGGATGTTATCATTAGTGGGGGGGGGGATGTGAAAGGGGAATAGTTAAATATTTAAATGAGCATGGCTATACCACTGGTGCAGGGGATATGTTATGAGCATGGCGATACCCCTGGTGCAGGGGATGGTATGAGCATGGCTATACCACTGGTGCAGGGTATGTAATCAGCATGGCTATATGCCTGGTGCAGGGGATGTAATGAGCGTGGCTATACCACTAGTGCAGGGGACATAATGAACATGGCTATACCACTGGTGCAAGGGATGTTATGAGCATGGCGATACCACTGGTGCAGGGCATGTTATGAGCATGGCTATACCACTGGTGCAGGGGATGTAATGAGCGTGGCTATACCACCGGTGCAAGGGATGTAATGAGTGGGTTATACCACTGGTGCAGGGGACCTAATGAGTGTGTTGTTTTACTTTGTGCAGGTGCCAAGACCACATTCATTCTAACCCTGTACTCCGGTCTCAAGTTTGGACTCATTGCATAAGAACATGAAACCTAAGTGACATTAAAACAGGTTTTATGAGTTGTTCTACCAATTTTTGAAAACATTGCAGTTTATCTACATTAGCAGTGTTTCTCTACGTTTGTTTACATTTGGTGTTAAAATGAGCATATAACCTGCATGTAAAACTTGTAGAACTAGTATTCTGAACAACAGAACACCTTATTCTTGCTTTATGGGAAACTGGGATGGCGTTAGGTCACTGAGGTGTGTCACAAATTAAAAAATAAGTAAAAGTGGTTTTAGATCTTTATTACTCACTCATTTAGAAATTGTTTGCAGTCTGAAATACCAGGTGTAAAAGAAACAACCAAAACAAATAAATGATAATTTTACCTCAAGATTATTATTCAATATAACTCAATGTAATAATGCTGATAGTTAAAGTCATATCACTTATGATGACAAATCTATGACTTAAATTAGAAAAAAAAAAAATGGATAATATTTGGAGACACAATTCTTCCATCATCAGCCATCGCAAAACACTTCTGAACGGAAGAAAGGAAAAAGGAAAAGTCGCCGATCTGATTTGCAGTTGAGGTTCGGTTGTTTATATGTTGTTAAGGTCACCTCTTTTTACTCTTAGGTGCTAAGTCCAAACCTTGTACGAACCTTCTTGGAATCTCGTACTCTTCTGTGAATACAGAAAGGAAAGAGTAACAATTCGTTTGCATGCATCTTCACTCACACAAGTCAAAGCAAGTCAAAGTAGTCGGTTCTGTCTCCATGGTAATGTCTCTGTTCACACACACACATAAAAAACGTACCTTGAGCAGAGAGTTTATTGCAATGGTTTGTTATAGTTTATTTACCTCAAGAAAGTTACATTACACCTCCCAAAAATGTATTTACACTACCCCTTACCCCCTTTCAATTCATAAAAGCTATTCTTTAAGATGGATAAATACTTTGGTGTTTGTAGTTCATTGCTTTAATAACAAAAGTGCTGTAACAGTAGGTCAAAATCAAAGTTAATGCCATTTTGTATGCCGGAAATATTTAATTTTTCTAGTTTCGGGTAAACAGCAGAGTAAAAGATGTTATCATAGCAATTGAATCAAAAATGATTTTGTTTTTCCTTACAAATATGTACGATCCTTCGTCCACAGACAGGGTAACAACATTTCTACAAAAAGAATTGCATTTCTAGAACAATGATTGCCAAACGAACATTCCAAAAATATCACATTTTCAAGGATAACACATTTCAAATCCAAAAGTAAAGCCACTGAAGATTTTATGCCATAATGACATCACAGACTAATAATAATAATAATGGACATTTATAATGCGCCGGTTTCCGTCAAAAAAGACGCTCATGGAGCAGTGACACAAACAGAGCGACAGCAAAACAAAGAACAGTAATCATAGTACAAGACAACAATGCAAGCAAAAATGGGCAACAGTGAACAATTAATTAAACAGTTTTCATCAGATGAGTCTTGAGAGAGCATTCAAAAGAAGCAAGAGATACAGTACATATTGTGATCCACCCTCTAGGAGTAAGAGAGAGTTTTACAGCTAGTTTGTCAAAATATATAACATTCAATCGACCATATATTGAGTTCAGAACAAGATATTGATTTTTCAGCAAACAAGATAGAACAGTTTGCTCTTTACCATAGATGTTACATTCTTTACCACCAAAATATCCCTTCATGCCCTATATGGAAAGATTGACCCCTTCACGCCAAAAAAAATGTTTGACTACATATGTTATCGCAGACAGAGAGTGGATAAAAAAAAATCAATACTATAAGTATGATGATGGACCTCACCTAATAACAGCTTGCTCAAATAGTTGATTTGGTTGCCCTGAACTCTGACCTCCTGGCCAGCCTTTTGACCGTGTCCCTGGGAGATGGTTGCGCTGGCCGCGACCCCTATCTGCAGCCGATGGGCAAAATCTTTGATATCGATACCATACGGATCGAGGTTCTGGATGACCGTCATCTGTGAAAAGAGAATGAGGAAGGGTGAAGTCAGTGGAATTGGTAAAAAATTAAAAGAAAGTTTGAAGTAATGAGTGAATTGCGATCATGGCTATACAGGAGTGATCCCGAACTATATGTGTGGTGTGCCATCACCTATTACAGAACTACAGGAGTGTGGTCTGATACTCAGGGTAAAATCTCATGTAACCATGGTTATACTGGGGTGATCTGGAATTGATCATTGACTTGTGACCATGGCTATACTGGAGTGATTCGAAACTATATGTGTGATGTGCCATCACCTACCACAGAAGTTCAGGAGTGTGGTCTGATACTTGGGGTACCATCTCATGGAGATGCACATGTGAGGTCCAATTAGAAATAAGGGATGGGAAGGGAACTGAACCCTCCTCACGGTCCTCGGGACATATTTACGTAAAGATAGCATTCTTGGTAACATTCAGAGTTAACAATAATCACCACAACCTTTTTTGATTCTGAAGACTCAAGGATTTAAATTGTAAACTTTCATCATACAGTCTTCAAAACATTCAAGGGCTGGTGCGGAAGGGGTGGGGAGAGGGGGAGGTGGGTGTAATATTATGCAAGTGAGTTTAATAGAATGACAATCAGTCACATCCACAGGGTGGCTATGGAAGCGGAAGTGGTGGGGGGCGGGTGGGTGGGTGATGTAGGGGCACCGACACTAAAGAAGAAAAGTAGCTCAGCATCAGCTGATGGTGTACACTCTACTGTTCTCAATCATAATTCCCAATCATAACACCACCAGATCCCATCCCAACCCACAAAATAGTAGGTACCCCCCATCCTCCAAATTCTAATGCTGTTTGTGCCCTGAATAACCAGTTGTACTGAACATCTGTACAATGTTGTACAATGTTAAGAGACATGCCTTTTGTGATTACATACATTCTAGAGGAAAGATGAAAGAGAAACAATGTTACTCCTACCAGCTTGTTGCCAGCCTTTCTCTCTATTTTCAAACTAATTGGTTTCAGTTTGCCTTTGATGACTGGTCTATTGGAAGCCTGTTCTGAAGGTAGCATCTGGTAGCCAGAACTCATTTTAGCAAAACACCTGATGATGGAATACCAAAGACAAAAAAAAAGTGAGAAAAAAAAATAATAAATCAAGGATTAAGAGCAATATTTTCAAAACATACACCCGCTGGTCAGCTATTACGAAGCCAAGGTATAATTTCAAGTAATAATGGGCACTCATATACAATATTAAAACCAGGAGCTGCAAAGGTCAGGCACAAATTATTTAGTGAAAGAACCCTGTAAATAGAACTTAACATGCATAACCATCTGACATTACTATTTATAGAATTGATATGGAAACTGAAGGTCAAAGGTCAGAAAGAAGATGTATCGTTGATTTAGAATGTTATTGACCTGTTTGTCATACCTTGTAAACATCTGGTCCCAAGGTAAATGAGTTATGTAACCTTCTGACTTATCCATGATTGCATCATGTAAATGAGGGTCAAGGATCACCTGACTGGGAAAAAAAACAATGAGATGATTACTTAACACTTAGATTTGTGACTATAAAATAATACGAAAAAAAACTCAATTTCTTACAATTTCAATGAGACAGGAGGGAAAAAAATAGGTTTTTATCAACACCATATCATAAATTTATCCGTAAATAAGTACTAGGTTTCTTTACAACTGGCAACTAGCAGTAAGTCTTTAGACAACTTTACCTAATCCAAATCCCCAGGGCTACCTACAAAGATATCTTGAACATTCCTGAGAAATGTTTTCAACCCACAAAATTGATTTGAATAAATATTTAGTGAGACAAATAACTTCAACTTCACTTGGAAGGTAACCCAATCCTCCATATTAGATTCTAGTACTAATTTCCAGCTTCTCTAGAATTTGATGACCTATTTGATTGCATTATCAGTTCTACAGTGTAAACTGTGTTGAAAAATAATATAATATTTCTCTTTGTACTATTTTATGCTTGTAAATAACTAATTATGAGAAACAATCACCAAACTTACCTTCTGTTCAGTGGATCAACCAACTCATTTCTTTTGACGTATTCTGTCACGGCAGATCTAACTTCTTCTGGCTTCAACCATGCACCTTTCCTGAAAAAAGAAAAAATGCAAGAAGAATATATCAAGTTTTGTACATTTCGTTGTAATTTTTTTTTTTTTAGTCAACGTTATCTTCACCAGTCTACTATCACCGATATAATATATTTGCTCCCCACCCCTCCCCCCTACCAAATAGTCAATGCATTAATAAAAAGAAAAAGAGTGAAACTATGGTGCAGGAAAAATTGGACGAGCAGCATAGAAATTGAGCATGAGGGGTGAGGGGAGGGGGTGCGGGTGGAGAGAGGGGGGTGGATGGATGGGGAAGAAAGGGTATGGGTACTCCTCTAGATTCTAGGTAGGTTGTGTGAATGTTGGCTTCCAATATGCTTACACAATAATGCAAATCATTCTCAGAGAAAGTGAAAAAAAGTTATCCCTACTCCCTCCCTTCCACCTACCTCCTTGTCATATTTAAGCTTTTGCAACACTCTTTTTTTGCAGGTAGAACTGACTCTGTAGCAATTATCCTAAAATAGTAAGAGTATCCAAAAGCTTCCATTTTATTTATTTTATTATTCTAACATCCCTTAGTATAGAACCTACCCGGTCAGGGATACCAGCCAATCCTTAAACTAAATTCCCCACCCCCCCTTCCCCTCCCCAACCCCTCTACTAATTGTAGAGTACTGTAAACAGAAAGGTGACTAATTCTCATTCAAGCAAAAGAGTCAACCCCTGCGCTGAACCCCTCCCCCCCTCCTTCCTTCCTCACCCTCCTACGAACTGTAGAGTACTGTATACAGAGGGGTAACTGATTTTTATGCAAAGTACTGACTAATTGTGCCATCTGGGGAAAACTTCTTGGAGTGTGTAAAGTATCTTGCTCAAGGAACTTGAGGGTCAGAGGTGGGTTACGGTTAAGGCCGAAAACCATATACATCAGTATTCCAGAAACGCATTCCTGGCCACAGCGATACTCTTTGGTCAGAAAGCAATATTATGCAGCCTGACTTGGTAGGAATTGTGGAAGGACCATTCACCTGTATCCCATTGGTTCTAGAACACGGGCCATGGCTGAGGTCACGCTGTACATCTGGTGTAACGTGCCTTGCCAACCACCTTTGGTGTCATTGCTAGCCTCCTGGGGTATATGAAACTTTCTTTCCTCCTTCACATCTTCCGAAAAGACATTTTCAGGAATTTGAAATTCTAGCAAGCTATTGGGAGAGACAAGAAGATAGAAAGGATTAAGATGTGTGAAGAGCTTAATTATCTCTTATTTTAACAGGTTAAAAGGGATTTGAATGAAATATTTCAGTAAAATTAAATCAATATCAATGGATGACCTGTGAGTCTTGTGACATTCCTGTGTGTCTCCAAATTTGAGTTAAAATGTTGAATTGAAACCCACCAGACCTATAAGTTGTAATCCGTAAGCCCTTGCGGGTTTCTCCCACATTTGCGGTCGCTTAAGCATCGTAAAATATAACTGTTGATTATTATTATAATTATTGAGACATTCCTGTGACTTTGTGACATTCCTGTGTGTCTCCAAATTTGAGTTAAAATGTTGAATTGAAACCCACCAGGAGTGTAAGTTGTAATCTGTAAGCCCTTGCGGGTTTCTCCCACACTTGTGGTTGCTTAAGCGTCGTAAAAAAATAACTGTTGATTATTATTAATATTATTATTATTGACACATTTCTGTGACTTTGTGGCATTCTTGAGAATTTTGTGACATTGCTGTGAGTCTTGAAACATTTCTTTGTAACATTCCTTTGCGTCTTGCAACTGCTATGAGTTTGTGACATTCTTGTGACAGTGTGGTGACATTCATGTTAATTTTGTAATTGTCAGGCACATACTTCTCTAGAAAAAGATTTTAAAGTATGTTTAATTAACAACGATGCCTAAAGGGGTTTCATCACGTCATTGACGTAAAGTTAAACCCCCACAGTTCCCTAGTTACAGACTACCAGCAATCATATCTCAGGTTCTATTGCATGTCTGTTGCAAACCGTGGTGATTTATTAATTCTGGATGGTGATAAATGAAAAACTTAAACCAACAAGTTAAAAAAAAATGAAA
Organism: Apostichopus californicus; assembly: GCA_020650975.1. NCBI lineage: Eukaryota > Metazoa > Echinodermata > Holothuroidea > Aspidochirotida > Stichopodidae > Apostichopus > Apostichopus californicus. Next base: position 13,970 of record JAIPMN010017875.1, read on the forward strand.
CATATTATCTACAGTACATTCTTCAGCAAATTAAAGTGAGCAGTTAAAATTAAAGAAATTGTGAAGTTCAATATTTGCTATATATCAGCTTTTTCTAGTTTGAAAAAAAAAAGTACAAACACGAAAAAAATCAATAATAGTAACCAACAATCATTGGCAAATACTTACTCGTTGTGTCTACGATCAAATTTGACAAGACTGTCCACACCTCTGGACGTTTCTTTAACCTCAATCAAGCCTTTACTTTCTGCGTACCCTAGAAACTTGTTCAACTTTTTGTAACTAGACTTTTTAACATCTAAGTTCATGGATGGTGGACTGTATTAAGAAAAAAAGAGAACAGATAAAGATAAATGAGAAAAAAAGCAAATTTTAGGGCGATTTTTGTGAAAAAAGATCACTAATATCAGATACTTTATACAAACTTAAAAAAAAAAAATGCAAGTGTTGACAACTTTGAACCCTTTATAGCAGAGGGAAGGGACATATCATGATTTGTTTCTGGTCACTGATCATAATTAGGTACTAGGTCATATCAAGGTATTGCTGTTATAGGTTAACTTACCAAACAGATCTCATGTGTGTTCTGTATAGGATGATGGTGGTCATTGGTAAATCCGATGCTTTCACTTTAGTCTTCAGACTATGAAGGAGGCATTGATAGAACAAAGCATCCATTTGTTCTGGAAATAAAATAAAACAATGGAACTTATGCGGGGATTTGATTTTGGTTACACTTCTCCGGTTGGCTACAGTTCACCCTGTGGCATTATTGCCATCTGAAAAGCAAATCCCTCTGGTTGTATTTTGTATGCCAAATATAGGATAGATACAAATTGTGGTTGAGTTGAGATGAGCCCAGTTAGGGTGGGCTGAGGTAGGCTGGAGTAGGCTGGAATAGGCTGAGGTAGGCTGGAGTAGCTGAGGTACGCTGGAATAGGCTGAGGTCGGCTGGAGTAGGCTGAGGTAGGCTAGAGCAGGCTTAAGTAGGCTGAGGTAGGCTGGAGTAGGCTGAGGTAGGCTGGGGTAGTCTGGGGTAGGCTGGGGTAGGCTGGGGTAGGCTGGGGTAGGCTGAGTTGAACTGATCTTGCAGTAGGTGAGTTCAAGTTTGGTTTATTCTTCCATTGTTCAAAGTGATTTCTCATAGGCAAGTTTTACAGAAAACATTCATAAGTACATTTACCTTCAACCTGACATGGTGAGTATGAACAATCCATATGAGAGGCAATCTCCTGTCACATTACACATTAAGTACAATAATTCTTTCTGTATAAGATAACAGCTGCTCCACATTAATTAGGTGATAATACATACTCAGAATTATATTCAACAAAAATAAAATGACGAAAAAAAAATCAACATTAGTTAGACAAAAAAAAAAAACATAAATAAATAAATAAACAACCTTCCAGCATAGGCATTGAAAGTGTCTTCACATCATTGTTTCGAGACAGCAAACACTGCTAATGTTATGAGGTATCAGAAAGGTTAACAATAGCATAAGTCAAAACTTCTGAAGAATATCTTCCCTGATGACATCACAGATCACTAACTGTGACCCACTTCCTGAAGATGGGGAAAGTTTAACATAAATAACTCAATGAACCATACATCCAGTTAGGAACAAGATATCGAGTCAGGGTTTACAAATCCTGAATAGTTTTCATTTTTAATATAAGTTTCACATAATCTGCCACCAGAAGATCCCTCTATTAGCCTTTTAACATGCAGACCTCACACTACTAAACCTGTTAGTGACACCATAATGGAATTTTCATTTAATAATTGATATTAATAATTACCGACTGGCGATAAGGATTCTCCTTCTTTTTCTTCCTCTCCATTTTCTGCATCCTTAGCTAGCTGTTCTGCATTCTCCAATGCCTCCTCCTGAGTGGCCACTCTATTCTCCAAGGATAGAGAATCCAGTTTAAGTTCCCCAGTCTCTTCCTTCTCTGCCAATTTTTCAGTTAGAGACTCTTCTGGACTCTCGGTTGACTCTTGGCTTTTGAGATCTCTTGATGAAATGTGAGGTGGGGTAGACTTATCTCCCGCTTCCCTATAAAAGATATGATTTTATACAAAACAAAAGTCAATGCAATGTGGGAGTCGTCCGGTCATCTCCCAAGGGGGAAGCGAGATGAGAGGGGGAAGCGAGGTGAGGGGAAGAAGAAGAGTGGGAGTGGAGGGAAGGGAAGGGGATGAGGGGGGGGCTAATGTATCTCTCACGTCCATCTGAAATGGATAAAGATACATGAAGTATACATAAAGTAATTACCTGTGACAGATTTAAACTCTGAGATTCCAAGTCAGGGTTTGTATAAATATATACATATGGAACAAAGAAACCTACCACAAATGATCTCCGAAACAGTGTTTGACAAGTACCCCTTTGCCTTTCATTCCACAGCTGGTCATGTCACTGCTTGCCATCGATGTGCTCCCCACAGCCATGGCTGCAGCATTGCCTTCCAGATTCACTGCACATGGACGATTTCTCACGAATTCGGGCAGTCCGGTATCCGGAACCATCACTCCAGGTAACATTAGATCTGTGAGTTGTAAAAAAAAAAATTAGGATTTTTGTAGGATTTCTCAGAATTAAAAATTGCTCACGACATCTTTCATGTTTAGTTTCTTCCATGATGGAGAAAGTACATACATAAAATAAGGTTCATTCATACTTAGTAAAGATTCCTAAATCCTATTGGTCCATTCAGGTCAGCTGACCGTGGTTAATCCTGTGAGTAACGCACGGTAAAATTAACGGGGCATCACTTTAATAAATCTTTGGTTATATGTAACCAAAAATGTTTTGTTTTATGATTTTTCCCCCACACAAAAGGTAGTGTATGAATGAACGGGGTTAATCAACGGTCTAGCGTGCGTTACTCACATGATTAATGCACTCCGGGTGTTAATGCTATCGCTGGATGCACTCGGGCTCCGCCCTCGTGCATCGCTTGCATTATCCCCCGATCGTGCATTAATCCTGTGAGTAACGCACGCTAGACCGTTGATTAACCCCTTATTAATTGTATATACATACACAAAATAGAATAGTAGTAACTTGGGGCTTAAAGGGTGTGAAGACTCGTGCACAAAGAAACGTCTCATGCCGGTAATCTGACCTAGTTTGGATTGAGGTGTAACAGAAGTGCTAGACACCACCATCGATCCCATAAAATACACACACAGCTTGCTACCGTCGGTAATTAGACACTAGTGTAGAGTCAATACATACAGCTACGGTCAATACCCACCACACAGTGTACATAGCAGCGTGGAATCTCAGGTCTAGATAAAAGATAACAAGGTATCACTTTTCATTACTGTCTGCATTTTGTAGTGACAAGAAGAAAATGTCATTTGCAAGCAAGGGAAAGTTAACTTTTTCAGAGCGCGGCACGCAGTTTGGGGCGAGTCTTCAATGCCTTTAACATGACAGAACACGACTTGGATGAGAAAAGAAAGCAGAAGAACAAGAAATGCCTCTAACTATCTGGACATTGATATCTGCTATCATGAAGAAGTGTGTTTGCGAATTTTGAGGTTTAGCAGAATGTCCAGGGAATAATTTAGTGTTCAAATTTTGTGTATAGTGTTTACAGCAGTTTTGTTAATCTCTGAATTTTGTCCTTTATAGAGTAACATGGATCCTGTGTACAAACCTGCTATACATCTTTGCGTTTGTATAGCAACTTTGATCATACTGTGTAGCATATTGCAATGTGATACTGGATAAGTTTATTCCCTGGACTTCACAAAACTATATGAAACTGTTGTGGCACTGGTGCAACAAACTTACAGTATATAATACTTGATTAAGTGTATTTGAAAGTTGCACGTACTGCTAACAGAATCAATTCTTTGGGATGTGAGTCCAGCATGTCAACAGTATTTTAAGTATTAAACAACAAATACAACAATGAACATCAGTGTAAACATTTCCCACAAATGTTGTCTCTAACCTAGAGAACCAAAAGTATTTTATATCAGTCAGAATTCAAATTATCTTCAAGGCTTCGACAAAAACATAAAAATCCCAAACATTTCGATTGAATGCACTGATGTAAATCCTCCATTAGCAATTTTGAAGAACCACACTTGATTCATTTCAATGAAAGGATTTGCGTGGTCATTTTGAGCAGCTTGCACGACCTAGAGGGTGATAAGCTTTGCAAGGTAGAAAAAAAGACATTAAACCACTAGCATTACTTTTATCTCTTTTCATCAAAGATCCACAAAATGAGGATATGAGGTTACATCTTTGAACTTATGAATGAGAACTCTTACAATATGACAATTACAACTTCTAACTAAGCTACTACACTATGAAGTAGAGTTTCTGGTGGTATCACTTGGGGAATCTAACTTTACTCAGAAAGAATTTCATTTTTTATTTATAAGCTTCAAATGCGTCAAATTGAATATACATGTTGTATTCTGTTTGGACATTACAGCCTTAAAACTGACATCGTTCTCATATTACAGTACTTAGTGCATGGCTGTTGCTCTTTCTGTGAGAAAACACTTTCCAAAACTATTACTCACCTGCCCCTTTGGCTAACTTTTCAAAGACTGGCGGCCACGTGCTCAACGATGGAACTAGATCAGGCAGTGACCAGAGGATGTACACTGGTAACGGAAAAAACACATACATACATGTGATGAAAAAAGTGAAGAGTGTATACCAATGAGAGGTTGAAAGTGGGGTGGGAATGGGACAAGAGGGAGCAGGGGGGGGGAGGTTGGGGAGTAGTTGGTCATGGTTGGGGTGGGGAGGGTGGATGTAAGCAGAGTGCCTTGGAGGGAAGAGAGAAGCAATATCTGGGCAAGATGAAGTAACACGACTCAGACAGAAATGATTGAAAATAACAACAATAAGCTGTCTATTCAGAGAAGAAGTTCCACTGAATTAAACCTTTGTAGTTCTACCTACATTGCCAATAGTTTGGTATCTCGATCTGATCAATTATACAACATTCTCCCTTTTTTCAGTTGAACTTGCTGTAAGGTAGGTATGCATAACTAGATTTAATTGATACCGCTGCCAAAGGACACAGTGCAAGATAATCTGATGTCAACAGAAGATATTCACCAGTTGGATAGAGTCGCTCGTTACACTCGAAAAAGAGAGGTTGAGATTCGAGAAGGTAAACCAGAACGTCTTCGCCTGAATGAGTGGTGAGCTTCATCACGTTGACAGTCATTTTGTTTGGAAGGATATCAGCCATGACTTCAGGAGTCAGGACCGGAAAGCATTCTGAAAGTCTTCCTTTCAAGTGGCGTCTAAAAGAGAAAAGTATTTTTTCGTTATCTTTCATCAATGGCGAGTAAATTTTAAGCCACTCTAGATTTCTGTTTGTTTTAATCATCTTGTGAGGCTTCTACTTATATGTTACCGAAACTAATAACATATTTGGCAGCAAGAACATTTAAGAAAATAAAAACAATTTTTTGTATTTAAAAAGCAGCATTTTAGGTTCATTTTGATAACCTTTGAATGATGCCATGCCACACCAATGTCTCATGACAGATTAGGTCATTAGTTTGACTAGCGGAGTGTCATATAATGAAGTATAAGTGGTGAATTTTTAAATCTTCCAATCTCCATACATGTATGTCTACATGATGGTGACTTCAAGCAGTACGTAATATCAAAATAATTAGAAAAGAAAGAAAAGAAATACCAGAAAAGTATAATTGTAAATATTAAATGATATCCAATCCACAGATGTAGTGATAATATCATTTCCATTATTTGCAGTATTAGAGTCCAATATTAGAGTATCCAATTATAGACAAACACAATAAAAAAAGGGAAAAAAGACAGCCACACCAAAGAAAACAACATGACAAACCATATTAGTTAATATCTTAAATATAGTACCTGTCAGAGCCCCTCATGTTGGTATTTGACTTCACATGAAACGGTTTTCGAAACATTTTGGTGATGTATTCGTTGAGTGTCTTTTGATCTGTGATCTAAAGAGTAAGTAGGAATAAAAAAATTTGTGTCATACAGTATTTCAATGCAAACTGGTCATATTATATATAAAAGCATGAATGACTCCTCCTGTGTCATATTTGTGATTGTTTTAAGTAACCAGGTTAAGACAGATTGGCAGTGAGCCATCTCTGTCTAATCATAGGAAATTCATTACATACATGTTTAAAACCTGATATGCTGATAGAAACTGACCTACCATTATGTCAGTTGTAAGTTATACATATGCACTTATTCAATTCACTACTAAGGATAATTTGAATCAATCTTTAAATAAGTTAAATTTAATTTTACATGAGATTATTTCTATGGAGCCAACATAGTCACACAAGATTTGAACTTTTTTTTCAAGAAATAGTACTTCACTAAATGCATACATTGCTTATAATTATAGACCATGACCATAGAGCCAATGTAGCATTCTTGTGTCAGTTTTCACCAGCCATGCATTTTCATACAAAAGAAAAAAATGTTTCCACATCCAAATTCGAAATGAGAGACACAACTTTTTTCCTTACTCATTGTGTACTTGATTAAAAACAACACAACGTAAATGCAAACCTGCGGAGACTTTACAATATTCTGTTTGATACACCTGATTTAATTGACCTAACATTATGTCAGAAATTATTACGTTATATGTGCACTAATTCAATTCACATCTACGGATTAATTAAAAATCACTGATAGCACTTATTTGACTGAACTTTTTTTCTTAAGAAAAACAAAGTCTACTACAAGTATTAAATTCTTACTCATGCACCATGACCACGGAGCAAACGCTGACAGTGTAGACACAGTAGAAAAATCCTCCGGACTTTTGTGATCATATGATGTATGTGATGGGTAAATGTGTTAGTCCTCAAAATGCTTACCTTATCACTAAAGAAGCAGGTGACTGTGTAGCTGACTACCAGTTGGCAGTACTAGGCTGTAACAGAGGTCAAGACTGCTTTACAGTTGCTGTATATACTTCTGTTATGTGCAGTAGTTTTACATACCAACTTGCTAATATTGAATGTAAGCTGATTACATAGTAGGAATAATTTGAGACGTAATGTAAGTGTAACTCACTCATAGTGCAATATGGAAATAGCCTAGGCCTAAGTATGTTATGATATTATAATAGCTGTACTTGATACTTGATAGACATGGACCACCTAGACTACAGTAGTCCTTTTAATTTGATATTCGTCTTTAAATGTTAATAATTTTCACTTCATGCGAACCTTCTTACGATAGTTGTCTTATGTGTGGAAAGGTTTTTTCTACGACTCTACTAACTTCCTGAGAGTACAAAGATATTCTTACTGTACTGTAGTGTTACCGCAAAGTACTACATATCATTGGCACTCATTCCGCAAAACGTATGTCACGTTGCCAATTACGCAATCGAAGTGAAACCCATGTCAGGTTTGTGACTATTAATCAATTCAAGAATATGTTATGTTGGCAGGCTAGAGGACTTAATTTTCAGTTCCGATGAAGTTGCGTTATCATGCAATCAGCTTTATGGATCAGAAATGGGCCGTAGGAGAAAATCCACTTATTTTTACGGGAAATCATGACATTTTGTTATGCAGCGCTAATAATAGCGCAACAGTTACCTTTAGTTAGCTTATATTCGTTCAGATGTTAAATATCAAAACCCAACGTATAGCGGTTGGAATTTGCACAATTATCACTATGTTTATTTTAGGGGTTTCGAAAATTGTAAATCGCGTTCATGATAATTGTGAAAGACAGGCTTGTATGATGGTCGCTCATGTCCAAAAGTTTAACACATGTTTTGCTATCAACCTATTAACATTCTTCCTCGCTGTGATATTTGATTGTCTGTTGAATATTCCATAATGTCGGAGAATAATATGCCAGTGATAAGACATGTCCTCCAGAAAGGTATTTTTGAAACACTTTCAGCAAACTTAGAATCCATCGGCCAAACTTTGGAGTCAAAATTGAATAACCTTAAGGGTATACATCCTTCCGGGGAGGCCCTATGTAATGAATACTATTGAATGTTGTGTGAGGTTGAAAAGGGGGTGTAACGTCCCCAAACACTCGCCCGGGATCCGCGCCTGTTATATATCGTCCTGGGCGCTGACACCCGTATATTGGTGAAATTTGAAAAATAAATCCCATCGGTTGGGCACGTTACTGCCAAATTTGTCAGTTGAGGAATGGAAGGGGTTGGAGGGGGTGGGTTGGTAGGGCTTGTGGATATATAGTGCTATAGCAACTACTTGTTTCATTGCGCAAGTGATGTTATGACGTCGCACAATGGATAAAATATTTCATGTGATAAGCGTCAAGAACCAATAAGGAAAGAGTTTTTATGTACTCGAGAGTTTTATATTTGTTTGGAGGGGGAGCTACGCAGTAAACTAAAAGTAAACTAAAACTTTACTACCAATAATCTAGCACTACATCTTCTGAGTAAATCAATGAGTACTGTTAGAAAAGGGGGGACTTCCCGATACTTCTTCATACGTCATACAAAACTTACACTTGAAAATAAAATAACAGCCATATTGACATTCTTATACAAATGTGAGTGCTATTGGTTGATGATATTGATATCAGTCACGGTTATTGATCAACGTAAATAACTCATTGCATTCCATGTATATTTTCTTCGTAACTGGAAATCACCACGCTACCAGAGCATAATCGATATATCAGAATTGAACACGGTATCTTCTTTAAGGTATTCATTATTCACTGTTTTGGCTTCACTGATATATGTAATACACTAAATAAAACAACTTTTTTAAGCCTTTTCACAGGTAAAACAAGCTTGGACATTCTTTTACTAATGAGTCTGTGCTTGCTAAAGAATAACATAACTCGTGAATTTAGTTATAATTCAATAACGCACATAATGTCAAGAGGTTTTTAACATTGACAAGTATAGTTCAGTTAATGATTATCATTAATAGTTTACATAAATATTTTATACGACAGTGACGTCAACAGTTGAGTTCGTACATTTATTTTCTTGGTGGGCAACGCCACACTCCAAACATACCGTAACCTTTAGTATCTTGTTATAATCCATTTAATACTGTTATAAGAGAACTTTTTCTGCTGCATCCCTTCATACGTAAGACACTAATTCTGATCTGTTTAATAAGTGTTTATTAACTTAAAGCAAATCAAACTTGGACATACTTTTGTATACCGTCACGTTCATTCCAGGTAAGTAACACCCATGTATATAGTGTCAAGATGTTGTTAACATTGACACGTAAAGTTCAGTTAATGATCATAAATAGTTTACAGGATCCTGTCTATGATAACACAGTGCTCAGTCGTGGTGGGGATTAATAGCTGGAAACATAACCTTTGTTACCCCTCCTTAGTAATTCCTTAAATACTGTTATAAAATATTATTTTCGTCTGCATCACTGTTTGTTAAGTGTTTGAGACTTAAATTAATGTGGACATTGCTTTGTGGAAATTTCTTTATTGCAGTTCAGTAACGCGTAAAATGTCAAGTGGTTGTTAACACTGACAAGTATATAGTAAAGGCATACTCCGATTGACAGACAATGTGATACATACATTGAAAGGGGAACAAAAATATGTCACACATTTAAATTGAAAACTCAAGCACAATACCATATTCCTAACTCAAAATATGGTTGATTGGAGTGGAACTGGCTAAAACCTCGATTCTTCCTTATAGAGTTAATCACATTGGAAGGTCAGTGATGTCGTAACGGCAAATGTTCTTCAAACGCTTTACTTTCATATTATAAAATATTATAATCTTCTTGATGATTTATCTTTCAAACCTGATGCATTGGTCATGTTTGCGGAACCGTCAAGGTTCTCTGTATTTATAACTCTTTCCTCTAGTGAGATAAACATTATGACAAGAAACTAAGCAAACCAGTTTCAACTGAATTCCAGTGATGACACAATTCACTTTGCTGTTGCCAGATGCATTCCCAAACTATACCACCAAATTATAAAAAGAAACCACATCTTCGCCATACAAAATGCTTCGAGGATGTGTTTTTTCCTGGAAGATGCCGAAAATCGTATATATGCAGATTAGGCTAGGTTATGTTCCTCTGCATGAATATATAAGATAGTGTGGTAGGTCTTCCAGTTATGCTACACAAACAAGTAACGTATAGTTTCTCTTCAATCCCTTTTGCTTGCAAGATAATTCACTCTACAAAGACAACCCAGATTGCTCTAAAATATGAAAATGAGAGCTAAACTTACTTCATTTGGTGTTAATTTATGAACAATTTTAACAAAGGTAACCTACATGGCACCAAACCATTTAGGTTTTACCTCTCCCTCCTCCCTGCATCAATGTTATCGTGTACCCTAGTTTGTATTGATTTCTTAATATCGTCCCCACTGTCACGGTACAGTTATAGGCCGTATTATCAATTTTGTCAGTTGTAGAATGGAAGGGAGGGTGCAGTTGAAGTGGTTGGGGTGGGTAGTGCTTTGAGGAACGTGTTATAGGAACTGTCTGTTTCACTGCCCAAGTGATGTTATGACCAGTGGCGGAGCTAGGTGTATTGGTCAGGGGGGGGGGGCGAGAATGGTCTGTAGGGGCGCTTTCGACACTATCTAAGCGGAGCGCCACCACAGGTTGGCGCGGAGCGTACCGAAATTTTTTGAGTAAAGATACTCCCTAGATCGCCGGAAATGACCCTTTCCGGGCCTTGCTAATTTGCAGATAAACGAAGAATAAATAGGTGTCATCGGAAGTTTATATGGGTGTTTCATTACACCAAAAAATGTGACAAATGTCAATAGGTAGATGAGAGCGCAATAAAAAAGTCAATAATCGCGAATAAGTAAAAAGTGGTAAAAAGCTGAAAAGGGCGCCAGCAGTCCATTTGAGTCCGTCGGGGGGGGGGGGCATCCGCCCCCTGACTGTATGGACGCTGCGCCACTGGTTATGGAGTCGCACAATGGATTAAAGATTTCATGTGATAAGCGTCAAGAACCAATAAGGAAAGAGTTTTTATGTACTCGAGAGATTTATATTTGTCTGGAGGGGGCAGCTACGCCGTAAACATAACCTTTACTACCAAGAATCGAGTACGTACTACATCTTCTTAGTAAATCAATGAGTACTGTTAGAACAAGGGGACTTCCCGATACCTCTTCATACGTCATTCAAAAGTTACACTTGAAAATATGATAACAGCCATATTGACATTCTTGATACAAATGTGAGTGCTATAGGTTGATGATATTGATATCAGTCACGGTTACTTATCAACGTAAATAACTCATTGCATTCCATGTATATGTTTTTGGTGCAAGAAATGTTTTTTTTTTTATAAAGCTATCAACTTCAGCCACCTGCAAATATAATAATTTGACGTTTTCCTCAAAGTCACCTCCCACCCCCACCCCCAGTCCTCCCTATACGCAATCACACAGTGATTGTTGCTTCTTTCTGTAGTTTCATTTCCTCTTGTACTCTGAAGCCTTGTGAAATCAAATGAGCGGAGCAACTGAATTAAGTTAAACATCTCACCCCGAAGTTTAAAGTTTATAAATTATCCAGCAATATATTATTATAATTATTTACTCTCACTCAAACCCGGAACATGTCACTTTGTTGACAAATGGGGTGGATTGGAAAATGGGAAGGGGGGAGGTAGGGTGTCTGTTAAATTGGTGTTAAAATATAGACTGTTGGAATGTATTTCATTAGCTCTTAGATATAGTGTTCATTAATGGAATCAGTCACCAATTAAAGTCGCAATGAAAATGGTTCTCCTAAATTACCACACTGCACCCTTACTTTGAACTACGTATATACCTCGTATAGTATAATTGTTTGTGTACCTGGCTATATCTAGCATATCAAAGTCACTTGTTTGTGGAGGTAGCAGACAGGAACTTCTCTACTATCCATGCATTACGTTACTTGAAGGTGTTTTGTACGAGTTAATTGCAAAATATGTATACACTATGCTCAGCCATCACATCAGAAATCTTATGTCGCGATTGTACTGAAGAAGATTATCAATTAAGTCTAAATTCACCTCTTTCCGTTTATAGGGTACTTGGACAACATTGATCACATGCCTTGTACACTGCATGGGTATATAGGACTGGGTATATAGGAGGCATTATACAACGGAGGTATTTTATCCGGTAGAATGTGTTAAGCTTAATTATAATACCACCACCACCCCCCCCCCCAACCCGCCCCTCCTCCGATAAAAATACTCAGGGGAGATTTAATAATGTCAAATCGGACCTAAATATGACCTGTTGTGGAATTAGTGACAGAATATACAGGATTCACTTCATGGACCATAAAATGCTAAGTTACGGTATTGTTACCTTTGCCCTTTGGTGTCACCATATAATACAAACAGGCAAATGCAGGGGGCTAGATTCACCGAATCAACTTATGAAAATTCTGAGTACGGGAAAGTTTCTCTTTAAGCCAAGACAAATTCACAATCAGTCGGCTAATAATGGCTATAGAGGCTTCTTTACGAAACCTTGTATGTTATATTCCTCTGCTATACACACGTGTGGTATGTCTTTTATGCCCTGACAATACTGACTGCCACAAATCAGTCAAATGCTTTCTGAACCAGCCTCTTTACTGGCCAGAGAATGATACAACCATATGCATTAATTCTAAATGGCAAGTTACAAAGTGATTTATTTCATTTGCCACTAATTTTTCTGACAATTTATAAGTGACAACTTATACCGCATATTCTATCAGCCGTAACTGCAATTGAAGATCGCTCATCTCTTTATCACCAGTTGAACGTTGTTTTAAGCGATTATATCCTGTGATTCCATTCGATTGTCAAAATAAAAAGAGAAAACACTGGCAGAATTTTTATTGTTGTACACTTTGTCACATGAGAAAGATGGTGGGGGGGGGGGGGTGTGGCTCGGGCAGGATATGTGGGAGTGTTGGGAAAAGTGAACCACATGTTTCTATATGTAACTGATGTAGAAAGCTTCATCAAATCGGCTTCATTCACAGATTTAAAGATTGTATGTGATAAACGTTATAAACCAATAAAGAAGGATTTTATGTACTTGAGAAGTTTCTGGTTTTGCTTGAAGGGAAAAGGCACGTAGTAAACATAACCTTTACCACTGTATCCTTTAAGTGGTCCATTGAGTATACTCTTGTACAAGAGACTTTGATGCTGTGCCTTATACAAACGTAATTACACTGACAAGGACGTTTTTATTACTTATGTGCCTCTTAAAATCAACGCTGTGTTGCTGATATATATTCAAGTTACTGATCGTCATAAATAGTCTTAAACAAAGTCCTAAATAAAGTAATAAATGAAGATTTTATAATATATTACATGTAATTATACATAGGTCATAAAATCATCGATTAGACTGAATCCGGGATCAAAGAATTTAAATAAACCATCGTATAGATTTTTTTCAAAGTCAAATGCTTAAAAGGATGAGTTCTGGGTGTGAATCTCTCACAATTATTGCATCTCGCTCATTGAAAAACAAAGTTGAGCCTAACTTGAAAATTCTCAGCTAGACTCAAGACATGCAAAAAGCAGACTTTACCATGGATCATGAACCTCGACTTGAATACAAGGTATGTAGTTTTTTATGAAGCCATGAGTCCGACTGATGGTGAGAAGAAATGATATAATGCTTGCTTCCTTGCGTGCAGCGCAATCGACGGCGAGTCGTACGGTCGAACAGCTGACCGATACCGCAGATTCGAAGCCTAGCCGGACCGAGTTGAGGTATTGCTAATTATCATGTAAGATAGTGTCGTATAGATTCTAATCAAATTCCAAAGAGCAGATTTGTCATTATATCTAAATGTCGTTGCATGTCGGAGACGTTTGCAGCTGCACTGATTAAGCATCGCGAAATAAATATACCCTTCCTGCAGCTGCATAAAAACCCAGTGGAGACAATTTTGTAACGACTATACTTTATATGTCAGGTTCAAAGCAATTGTACTGACAGTGTGAACATCCTGTTTGTATCACATTAAGGTTAGTAACACTGCATATTGTCAGGAAACGTTGTGTATTGAAGCATGATAAGAGAGGACACATATACAGCTTGGTATTAGCTTTGAAAAATTGTCCTAACTGGCTGTCCATATAAATATCTGTTACTGTGTTATCTTGCTCTTCACGGATATTTCAGTGGTGCCATACAGTTGTATATGACCGTATGAAATGCATACATTTACTTTAATAAATTGATTCTATAAAATGAATGTATACAAATTATAAGTTATGAGGTGACGTCTCATAATCAGATATGAATGACATGGTCTCTATAAGACATTAGTTATCATACGGAAAATGTCCATACCTAAATTCAGTATTCTGCTGTTGTAGCTTCATTTCAATTGATCATATTTTGGTTCCCGATTTACCGACTATTCCTAACTTTTATTCATCCCCCACCACCCATCGCCCTCTCTCTATCTCTCGGTAAGCGTGTGTGTGCTGGTGCATGAATTTTGTTTTTGTTGGGTTGAGTGAGGGGGGGGGGGGAGAATTGTGAGAAAATGAAACAATGGATTATTTTTCAGAAAAAAATCTCTTAGAACTTTACCAATTCTTTCGCGATTTTCAGAGGATTGGGATGACCATAAGGGAATTCGGGTGGTGACTGGGAGTAGGGTCAAAGCCGGAAGAGGAGAACCCTAATGTGATCTGCAAGATGTAACCAAATCTTGGCAGTCTGTAACCATTCGATTTTCATGCAAAGGAACGTTTTCATTGTATCCCTTAGGGTAAGGATAGGACCATGCTGTACGTGGTGGCCATAACAGTCATTGTTGTGACTATCCTGGTGGGATTCTTTGGTGTATTTTATTTGCTGCTATCAGCACCAGAACCAACGGTTATTAACAACTTGTCAAATGAGGTTGAATCCGAAACCCCAGATGCCATTTCACGGGTAAGTATACCATGATCACAGTGTGAATGAGGGTCCTATAGTCGGGAGTCTGGCAGTTGGAGAGGGCTGGAAGAAGAGGGGTATGTGATCGACAATTCAGTGCACACTCACACGGTGTCGTCCGAACATACAGTGGCGTGCATAGGATTTCATGGGTGGGGGAAAGGGGCAAAAATAAATTTCTTCCGACTGATTTAGGTGAACTTTTATTAATGGCCCAGTGGCGAATCAATGATTTTATCAAGGTGGGGTGGGCTTCGTTGAAGCCCACTCACATGTAGAGGGTGTGGGGTCCACCCACCCTCCGCCAGACAGCTTGTAAGTCTAATGGTGCATTCTTTGCCACATCTGACTTTTCATTGTCACTATCTCTCGCATCTATCAACTTGTACGAAAGTTTATTAAAAATTAATTGCAAACTACCACATTTAGTCTTACGATTTCTTGTTATGAAATAGGGGGAAGAAGTCAAGTTGTAGATTTAAAAGTCACTGTCATTTTCTTATATTTCAGAGTGTTTCGTTTGACATGGGTGATGGTGTTGAACACTGGGAGAAAACGACAGCCGATGGTGATATGCTTACCATCCAGAGTCTTGATGAGAATTTTATTGCAATCTTTGACCATGGAAGGGTAACCAAGCAAGTTTTTTTTTTTTTGGGGGGGGGGGTTATGAAGTGGTAGATTATTAGAAGGAGGGGGGGGGTTAGGGTATGTAGTCATAACAATTTTCTAGCTATTTATGATTCAGAAGTATCTCTAAGTAAATCCTTTGATCGAAAGTAAAAGATGGTTTGTTAAATTATCCCTACCTCCCCCCCCCCCCACCCACCCGAGTGACAATGAAGATTCCGTTACAATTAGAGGAAAGGAGAGAAGGGTCTCTCTCGGGGGAGCAATGACCCTAGCCTACTGTCGTAATCAAATTTCAATCAGTAAGCATATAAAGGTCCTCTTTCTCCACCTGGCCACTTTCTTTCCGGTTGTGAAACGTTTAGTTCTCATAAAATGAACAAAATTAATCCGAATTTCTAAGATATTTCCTGTTTTTTTCCTGCAGGAAATAACTATGTTTAAGAACCTGACGTCTTCTAGATGTTACTTCACTCAGTTGGACGAAATTCCTGACATGGGTATGAATGACATGGATAACGTTCATCCATTCTACTTTAGAGAAATAGAGCTGGGATCAGATTCGGTAAGTAAGATATAATGATCACAATTGCGGTTTTGTTATAGGGTAACAATGATACAATTATTGTTAATTGTCATCTAAAAACCGGCCACACAGCTGTCATAATGGTGATTTTATTGGGTGGAATAAGATATGACAACGATCAAGGCTGGAAATCATAAATACCCCTAGAGATTACATTAAGCACATTGATATAGCTATGTTCCCTTGTCTTGCTTTATGTAGATGTCTGATGTTGATCCATCAGTTGAAGTCTTTAACTTTGAGCAATCAGATCCGATCCCGACGGATTACATGAAGTTGACTAACAGCCTAGCAGTTTCAAGTCTCTGCAGCGGCGGTGAGTCGTATTGGTTGACACCACAAAATGGTGGACTTGTTCGACGAGATGTGACTATTGATATAGAATTTACTATCATATGTGTTCATATTCGCATCAGAATTCGATGGGGTTAGAAAACCACATTTGTTCTCGTCTGTTTCGTGATCCATGCATATCACCAGATGAAGTATGACGTCACACTTTACAACGTTTATTTACGGATAATAATCACACTGCTCTTATGTGGAAGCCGTGCAGCCTACATACACTTGTGCATGATTCGTAACATACCGAGGCTGTACTTTCTATGCATAATTTAGTCTTAGCTTAGTCTATCAAGTTCTAATTTTGTCACCAAGATTTAATGTAGTTATTCCAACACGCATGTTTAATATTTTCTAGAAACTTCATTCTGATCGAATATTTTGATTTTCTTTTCACTTTCACATATAGTTATACATTTTAGATTCCTAAAACTTAGCGATAATGTATAAACGGCCTTATTTTTTGGCTGCAAAAGGCGGTGGGATGTATTCACACTGAAAGTTCATAACGCCAACGGTTCCAAAAACAAAAGAGACAATGTAAGGTATAGCGGGACACTTCTTGGCTTGGTGTGAGTTGGCAATTAGAACATTTCATCTTGCGTTCTGTCTTACTCCTTGATGAAAAGAGCAAGAAGCTTGAATACTCTTAACAACATATAATTGTTCAATTCCCAATATCTTTCCATGCCTTTTCCATAGTTAATAGTTGACGTCATTGTGTTTGCTCTTTCATCGTTGTGATGTCCTTGTGGAAGCCTTGTGTTCTTCCCCATATAAAAATATATCTCGTGTAGCAATGATAAATCTATTTAAATGTCTTGAACAAATATTTTAACATCTGCCATTCAGTTTTCATTTTGTATTATTTTACTATCCGTAATGTATTCGATCAGTACCGACAAGTAATCATCATAGACATGTAGAAAACAGTTTGACCAATGAAAGAGTAACATAATCTAAGCAAATATTTGGAATTTGAATTCAATTCCTAAGTACCGATTACAAGATACCAACGTTTGAAGTTGACACGTTTTCAACCCAATGTATAAACTTGAAGCACACGGGCATAATGTCATATATAAGCACAGTGATATATTACCTACATGTTTTCCTCTAACATTCACATCCCAATTCCCTACTTAGAAAACCGGGTTGTATATCAATGCACACTACAGTTATTGATATATTATTTCCTTAAAATCCCCTGAAAGTTAGATAAAGTTATCTAATCCAAGTGGCAACACAATAAAGTGAAAAAATAAAGAAAAACAAAACATTTTGCTGCCAGTGTGCAACTACTGTACAGTATGACATCACACCCGTTTGCTTCAAGTTCACTTGTTGTATAATCTATGACATTTTAATTATCAATCTCTCGATAAAGCTATGTATAGGAATTTTTGCTTGAAAATGTTACCAGGATCATACTTAGAAAAGAAAATGTTCATCTTTCATTAGTCAATAGCCAAATTCCCTCTGGGCAATCCTTTAAACGTTTAGGCCGATACCGTTTATGTAACTATCATATAATGTCATGTTACTGTATATGTTAACTTTCTATTTACATTACTTAACGTAACAGGTTAACACAGTTGTTATACCAGGTGTACTACAATTTTGTTACATTGTATATGTTACAGTTTAAAAGTAACATGTGGTACTATAAACGTTATTTTGTACTTGTTGAAAGTTTGCATTATGCTCACTACTTGTCTCGTATAAATGCTGCAAATGCTGCAATCGTTACTTAGTGTCACTTTGACCAAACCAAGAATACTCGCCTTCAATTCGATACCTAGTGATCTACTAGCTGATCGATATATGTAGTGCTACAGGTCCTGCTTCAGAAAAGTCACCCAAGAAAGAACCCGCGCACGTATAGTCAAACAACCAAACTATACTGATCCACTCTCAACTTCACCAGCCTCCTGACATCGAGACTGAGCTAGAATGTGTGATCATAGTCACGATTCCCTTAGAAACCATCAGATACTATACACATAATCTTATAGCCAAAATACCGAGTAGCGATTACAAGTTGTATATTACATCCATCCATGGTATATAAACTCTTGTGACGCAATCAATCTACTTGCCTTTGTACTCTATGCATGCTTTAAATGTCTCTTATGTATCTTTGATATCTGTTTGGTATGTGCCGTTTTAAATGGTAAGAAAATAAGGCAGTGAAAGGAAACGCGTAGGTTGAAAACAAACCCACAATACGGAATGAAGTAAACGGAGAGTAAACCCTCAGTTGGACACAACTCATTTACGCGTGAAAATGGAAAATGAAAAATAATAAAAAACAATATGGCTGCTCCGTCCTAGGTATATACGTCATTATACTCCAGGTTTGTGTTCTATCATCTTCACTTTATCTTTGCAAAGCTTTGAATTTTGTCTTTTGGGCGTTTTTGATGAAACATATTATGTTTGTCTTTCTTTTAATGGTCGTGTTCGGCCGGTACCCCACACAGAGTCTCGTAAATTCAACGTAAAATACATGATTTTCGATACCTATTTTAATTCTTCTGGTGGAAAAGAGAACGTCCAGGAAATGTTGATATGAACAATTCTCGTATGAAATCGTTTCAAATCGCAAAAATAAGGACAGGACAACAATTATA
Organism: Apostichopus californicus; assembly: GCA_020650975.1. NCBI lineage: Eukaryota > Metazoa > Echinodermata > Holothuroidea > Aspidochirotida > Stichopodidae > Apostichopus > Apostichopus californicus. The sequence continues at coordinate 33,102 of JAIPMN010017875.1, forward strand.
ACAAACTGATTAAGGACCCCTGCATTCCATCGGACTGAAAATATAAAGGGTCCGGAGCGCTTGTTGAATACATTACAGTAACTTTAGTGAAATTAACTCGTTATTTTCAGTTGGTCGTCGGCGATTTAGATTCCTTACTCCACTTCGTCTCCTTCCCCACCCCCCCCCCCTACTTGACCGAATGCGTCACGGATTGGGCAATTGGGCCGAGGGTAGGGAAAGCTGCAGAATTAGGCAAGTGTTCACATCACAGCATACCTGGACACAGCAAATCTTTTCCGGTTTTTCACAAATTAATCTGGCTTACAGTTTTCTCGATTGGATCTACCAAACTGATGGTATTATTGATTTTCAAGCGGTACATTGGTTCCGGCTACTCATCCCCGCCCCCTCGACCCTCCTCCGTCCAGCATCCTCCATTTACTCATTCTGGTTGCATTTGTGGGCCTGGGATATAAACCTTCGACTAGTGATAATTTTGTGAGTTGATGTTTACGTTTAATTTTGGGTGATATAAATTTAGATTGTGAAAAGTGTGCCATCAGGACAATCCGTTTTTTCGCATGGACTATCATTGTTATGATGAGTCAAATTATCCGCCCCCCCCCCCCAAAAAAAATAGGAAAAGTTTCCAAATGTCTATGAAATGTGTAACCAAACTTTATTCACCAAACTTACATCAAAACATTCATCTTGCATCGTTACATGAGTTAGGTATGCACATGTATAAAAATAAAACATGCTAAAAATAAGTGTAATGAAACACCCTCCCCTATGCTTTCTTGTTGACACCACCACCATCATCATATCGCATGAACAGGTATCCAGGGTGGGATATGATGCGCCCCTACTACTTAGTCTAGCTTCAACGACCTCATGGCCACACTACCTTTATTTCAAAATCTTGATTGCGGCCCTGATGAAGTGTTAGTATTTAAGGTAGGGCCTTCTTAATCCTTAATCTAATTTACATAACAAGTAACTACTTTTATTTATCTCGAAGTCTGAATTTTATCAAATTTGGAATGGAAAAGAAATATAATTTTGTTTCCAACCTGAACAGCCATACACATCAATACGAACTGACACATCTGGGTTTAAAGAAAAGAAATATCAAAAGCAGAACTTTTATTAATTTCAGCAACCATTTGTTCCGCAAACCTGTCACAAGTAGTGCATGGAACGCCGTTATAAGCAAGTAAATGTATCCTGAACAGGTCTGTATCTTGCAGCACGGCTTCAACGGTAAACGTATGATCTTTATAGTTATGTCATTGGTTTTGGGTTATAAAATGTGACTATCTGTGTCGTCACTACTTTACTGAGTCGAATCACGACACAAAGGGCTTGACAACAGTCGGTTACCGATCTGTACTACAGGAGCTTGTTAACGTTAACCTTAGTTTAAAGAATAACGCTATTACAAAGGATAAATGCCAATGTTAAAATCGACCAAGAACACAAATCTGTACTCCAATAACAGAAAAATTGTAAAATAATTCATCATGAAGATTTAATATAACATCGAATGGTTCAAGTTGTTAGAGAGTTATATTTGCTAACTTATTATATACAACCGAAAGCGCCCTGTGATAATGATAAGAAAGACATATGAAGGAGAATCGAAGAATGATGATAACCGACTGTAATATATTATTGGGAAATTTGAAAGTTTACCATAATTCCTTTAATTTTATTTGAGCACGATATTTTCTTTTACATTTAGTTAACCAGGATTGAAATCATATAATTGAAACTGAATTTATGACTCAACAAGTAACCTGCAAGTTTGCTTTATGAGTAACAAACGTTCATTAATAGACTATAATGATTATTTCGCAATCTGTTAGTATTATCCAAATTACTCGTCGTACCAATTCTGGTACTTCTTGTGCTTCTCGTAGTTCTGGTCCATTCTGCCTCACTGCTTGTCGTACATTTCTTGTGGCTTCAGTGTTCATTGGCTCAATCCAGAAGGAATCAATACATTGATCAGTATTGGTCAATTTCACGTAACCAGCTGGTATCGGCTCAAGTCCCGTAGCAAGGATCCTTGCATTGGAATGATTCAACAACTAATTTGGAAACAAAAATGTAGGACGTGTCGATTAAGGCTCGTCTGTTAACATGCATGTTTTACAAATGAATAGAACTAAAGTTACAACCATCAATATAAAACCACCATATGTTAGTTATTACTGCTACGAAATTTTATCGATTCACAACTTCACATGAAGATTGATTCTGAAAAAATAAAAAATTCTCATTTATAATAAATATTACATTCTAAATTAAACTTCCAATCATGAGGAACAAAATACTTCCTCATTCTAGTTACTTTGAATGTATATGTCGAGTGGGGTACAACCACATGAAATTTACCAAACTAAGATATGTTAAAAAGTGGCAGGTATACTCTTTTAATATTTTACTTGGAATGAAATTTACTTTAAATGTGAAAGGTTTCTATCGAAGTTTACCACTCCTCGCATAATACTCTCCTGGTATGTGTGGTACTACTTTGAAAAAGCTCTGAACATTGTTTTTCTATTCATTTTATTCACCTCTATATATAAAAAGATGAAATAATAGGCACTCATAAAGAAAGTCTCTCATCGTTTCCCATTCCCCACCCCAACGTCCCACCTTCTAATGATGGTGAAGTTTCCCTAACTTGTTAGATACTGGCGCCGTCTTTTGGAAGAACACGATGGGGGAGGGAGGGGGGGGGGAGAGCATAAGTACTAAATTATGAATCCTTATGTCAGCAAGGTCATATAGGCGTATCTAACCATGTTTTCCCCTTTTTCCCCTCCCATTTCCCCAGCAACGCCAAATAATGTTTTTCCCTACCTTGTCTGTCGTTAAATTAGTCTCGCGAAAGAAGAACGGGAGAATATTATCTAAATTTTCCACGTTCATGTTTTCGGGAATGCTGTCAAGAGGGGTGAAGTAGCAACTGTTGGTCGTAAGATTCTTGATCATGACAATATTCTGTATCAGAAAGAATAAACAAAATTAGTGAGTGTTTTTTCTGTTTGGAAAGTAGCGTTTTTACACAAGATTAAATACGTGAGTGCAAATAATACATTTTTTCAAGTTTAAAATGTTCTGGAGTGTTATTCACAGCAAACTTTTGGTTAATAGGCATCTGAAAGAAAGAAAGTGTGTATGTTTCAGAGCAAATAAAACGAGTAATTGTTTTTTCATGCCTATACTCTATTTTAATATCATTTGTCGGATGTATCAAAGCTTATTCTAGGTTGCGTACATGAGAATCTGGGCAATAAATGAATGTTTCGTCAGTAACTCCATGCATGGTAGCGCTATAATTAATGACGTACTGCAGGGAAAGAAAATACAAATCATAAATTTCTCAAAGAGACTTCCTTCCACTGGTTAATTGAGTGGCTCTGATGGAAATCGGAACGTAGATTTATAATTTAAAAAAAAAAACACTCTAAGTACCACAAACAAGTTGTTGCTATTAAAGAATATCTTATTCATACGAATAAATGAATATTGATGGAGTCTAGCGATACAATGCCATAGACTTGGATTGGCTGTTAAAATGCCTTCTAAGCCCTCAAACTGCCAAAGTATATGTAACTTACCTTGTCATAGTCAAATGTAGCGGTATATCCATCATTAACGTTCTGTATGATCAGGGTATTTCCATCGGCCATCATTTTCTCGTTTCTTGGAACGCCATCAAACATTTCAAAAGCTACATCCTGTAAGAGAAATAAACAGTATTTTTTGTTGTTTTGTTGTTTTTGTTTTGATTTTAAAAGAAAGACCAATGTACAGATAAAAAACTTTCAGTATAAGTTTATCCATCGTATAATTGCTATAAGTTTCCTTAGTAAAAATTAAGATTATTGATAACCCAAGTTTGATATTTTTGTGACGAGTTAAGTGAAACCCTAGACCACCTTTTCTGGCGTTGCAGCGCAGTTGGAGATATTTGGAATAAAATATATCTCGAAATATTTAATTCAAAAGTTGCAGTCGAGTCCGAACATGTTTGTTTTGGTTATGATTATGAGAACAAAATGAAAGAGTATAGCCTCACAATTGTTTGCGCCAAGTATTACATTTAACTTTGTAGAATAACAAAAGCGTACCAAATTATGATACTTTCAAGCATAAGCTCTCATTTTTCTTGAGAGTTTAAATGTATATACTTATCAATAACAAAAAGCACAAAGAAATCAAACTGCTAAGAGATTCCTTGCACTATTGATAACGGAAATTAAGCTTTTGATGTGATGAAACAAACTGGTCTTCCTTTTTTACATAATTTGTTGTGCAGAAGAGATGAATGCAAATAAAACGTGTATTAATTATTATCATCGTTATCATTATCGTTATCGTCATCGTCATCGTCATTGTCATCGTCATCATCATCATTATCATCAATATCATCATTAATATCATTATTATCAATATCATTATTATTATCAATATTATTATCAATATCATTTTTATTATTATTATTATGATTATGATTATTATTATTATTATTATTATTATTATTATTATTATTATTATTATTATTATTATTATTATTATTATTATTATTATTATTATTATTATTATTA
>JAIPMN010017877.1:1922-15044 GCA_020650975.1 Apostichopus californicus
TAAAACCATACAGAGACTTGCAATGATGTATGAAGACAGTGTATAAAACTGTATAAGCATATACCAACATTACAATTACAAATAATAAGCATAATAAGAATTCTCTATCGTTAATATTTCTGTAATCTACGAGGTATTTTATATTAACACTCGCCCTTAATTTCGTTGTATATGTAGGCATATGTGGCATGCATGAATTTGACTAATTAGTAATAGTTATTTAACGCACGTGTAAGTCGAATGGGATTGTTTAATTTAACTTTAATTAATGAGAGACAAACTAGCTGTTTGCAAATTTATCCATTCTCATAGAATATGTTAGGTCAAGAAATTTTCAAGTCGTAAATGGCTTAAAAAACAGCTTCTATTGCACGCTGTTGAAGATTGCCTTAAACATTTTCCAAGTACTAATTACGAGAGATAAAATACAGTTTCTGTGTGTGTGTGTGTTTTGTTTTTTCGTTCTTTTTGACGGTCTAACACAATATAGCGAGTCATTATACAGTAAACAGTTGTAGGCCTATATAAGTATTCTTGCCACAACGATGTATTGACCTAGCTATCGATAATAATCAAGTTTTCTCATTCTTTTTTGCCGGATTTTCTGGATTATGCAGAGTGAATTATAAACTTTAGTGAGTTTGAGATAAGATTCCTCAACTAAAATTCAAAACTATTTAATGTTTTAGTTTATTTCCATGCTCATGCATAATACACAATAAAGGAAGACTTTGTAGGCGGCGTGGTGGGGCATGCTGTGAAATGACGTCATTGAGACCCCCGGATGTGAATATTATACAGATGTGAAAGATTAAGAAAAGGTTCACGGAATATCTCAACTTACCAAAAAAAAAAAAAAAAACTTTGAAATCAGTCTTAAAAATTGATAGATTTATTCATAAAGCAAAGATTCATACAGCACAGCCGTATCAGCAAAGATGTATAAGGCTTAAAACAGTAACAGGTTTTAAGGTAGTTTGTTCTATGAACTAAAATCATATAACAATGTTCCAATTATGGGTTATAAAGTCGCAATTTTTACAAGTTTGCTTTTTCGTATATGTTTTAACACATACTATTGCAACGATACTGGGGGGGGGGGGGATTTGGAGGGTCGAATCGAAGTAGTATTCGAATATAAGGCGTTCCAGTGACGGGAAAAAAAAAAGGGGGCGGGAACACTTTAAAGTAATGTTGTCCACGTTTGACCAATTGCGTATACCTTCTTTTGAGCAAGACTCGCTATAGTTGTGGTGAAATTGTCGACCAATACTCAGAAGACATCTTGGTCGACGAACAATCTGTAAAAAGGAACTTTAGGTCATAAGAGGACGAACGACGCGTACTGACGTATGTTGCCACGGTGACGGACCACTACGCAACTTCTGTAATTGCGTTGATCATTAATTGGGCGAACTATAACCATCTTTGTGACGTCACACTTAAATGCAGGTCAATTGAGAACCTCTTCTTGTCTTGTTTTACTCTTTTGTTTAAACAATTGTAGAAACCAAGCTCTCTATTCGTATTTTATTCAATTATGTTTCAATTTACATAATTATTTTTTCAGATCTACATGTATGAATGTCTGTATAGCAAAAACGTGATATTATTGGCCCTTCGTTTTTCCGGGAGAAATATCAGGTATGTGTCAATGATCTGATTAATGTAATGTTAATGATGCGTCTTGTCGATTACAATGTGTTTTTTAATTTTTTTTTTTTTAGGAGATGGTATACATCATACAACATATGTAGTCTTTAAACATAGCAAGCTAGAATGTGCAATCTTTCAAACCAAGAAGTTTTCCTATAGAAATTTTGTAAAAAGTTGTGATCTATAGATTGGTATAACAACTTAATTATACATAATTTTATATATCTAAATCAGTCAATCAACATCGAAGATACGTACTGGGACCTTTATTTTTCATCTCTTTTTTGATGTTTGTAATTTTGAATTTTGAGGAAAAAGTAACAAACTACTTGGGACTGTATAGTACTATCAATCAAGACCTATAGTCAAATATTTCTTCGTTCTTTAAAGAAGAAATTATTTATAGAAATGATTAAAATAATTATACACAATTACTTATCCCGTGCATTTATTTTTCTTTGGCAACTTGAAACATATATTGGGCAATATACAGATGAGTTGTTTTTCTTTGATAAGATGAGTGCGTCGTATCGCACCGTGCAATGTGGGATACACGAGGTGAAGAGTTAATAATAATAATAATATTTGCGTTTTATATAGCGCTTTACACCAGCGATAGGTCTCAAAGCGCTTTACAGACGTTATATTACCCCTGGTCAATGGTAACCTGTCCCAGAGACAATCCCTCCAGTCGGCAGCAGTTATATACTGCGCCCTATGACAGGTTACCTCACAGGTACCCATTAAACCCTGGGTGGAGAGAGGCAAGTGAGATAAAGCATCTTGCCCAAGGACACAACGTAATGAACTAGGCAGGAATCGAACCAGCAATCCTTGGATCACGAGTCCGACGCCTTAGCCAATTGGCCACCACGCTCTCACAGAGTTGCGACGCGACTCGACACTGCAGGCATGCATGTATGTGTTAAATTAATGTTTAAGCTTTTTATAGAGATTGTTCACATTTTTCAATTCAAGGAATCAACAACAATGGTTAAAAGAAAATGATAAAAAAAAAAAACGTTTTAACATCACTTAATTGGTAATGAGGTTAATATGAACAGTAAAATTAGCCCTTCCTGTTTACGATCATGATTTCCCGCACGTAATCATATACAGTGCCATGTCGCATCGTTCGCATTCATTCTTGCAATATCCGTATCCCTATGCGCAGATGCGCAGATGCGCAGATGCGCAAATGCGCAAATGCGTCCATCTGCGCAGGACGTTATCTTTATGGGGATGAGGTGGAAAATTAAAAATAAAAATCATCACATTCTCCTGAACCGAACGCAATTGTAAGATGATATTGCGCGTTGAATGAGGTGGGACGAGGGATACTAATGAAGCTTTTCCCCTCCCTCCCCACCACCCCCGCGCCCCATTTCTCCCTGTGTGTTCATACCAGTATTCTGCACATAATGTATGTACGAGGGCACAGAGGAAACCCACTATTAGTTCAAACTTATACATTATCATAAGTTTCACATCGAAGCGACAATTCTTGACGGGAATGGTTCGCCTTTAGTTTGCCATAAGTCCTGAAAACGATATAAGTCGGTTTTTCTCGTGCTCTCATTTGACGACCAGTGTCACATGTTGTTTTCTAGCGCTCTGATTGGAAGAAATCGACATTTCTCAAATTAAACTGACTAATGTCGGTTTTCTCATGTTCTCATTGGACGACCAGTGTCACACGTTGTTTTCTAGCGCTCTGATTGAAAGAAATCGACATTTCTCAAATTTAAACTGACTTATGTCGGTTTTCTCGTGCCCTCATTGGACGAGTAGTGTCACATGTTGTATTCAAGCCCTCTGATTTCAGGACTAATTCATCATGTGGTTGGAAAGTCTGCAGTGATAAACCTCATATAGAACTTAGATAAATAAAGTTCAACCTGAAAACACGTAATTATAAACGACTTCAATCTGAACTTGGATGACACATTTGTGCTAAGTTTAGATAATGAAACAAAAGTTGTCAACAGTTCATGAACCCAAAGTAAATTTGCAGGAAGATTTTAAATTGGATGAGATCTACGTTTAGGTTAGTGATTTTTTTGGGGGGGCGGGGGTGGGGTGGGCGGGGGTGGTGTATATATTAAACAGGTAGTACATGAGATACCAAAGCCTCTCTGCAGAACAACACATCTAGCACATCACAGAAAGTTTTCAAGCAACATCAGTTGGACTAAAGTCTCAGTTTTGGTTGTTACAGTGTCAATAATTTAAGTTTAAATATGGCGCCCTACCTCTCTTACTAGTCTCCTCTGCTCTCGATATATTCATAAGTTGGCTCTCTCCCGTTTCGTGGGTCTGTGCTTTTCTTTTCTTTTCTCTTCCTGTGTTTTTTGGGGGGTTTTTTTGTTCTTTGAATCCTTTTCGCCAGTTCGCGTTCCTTCTGTTTTCCTCTCAATATTTTTACCTTGACTGTATTTTGGGGATTCCCGTCCATAATTTTCTTGTGACTCTCATGAAACTTCTTCTTTTTCTTTTTTAATATAACAATTTTTTAAATCCCCGTTGCTACAAATCAGGACGTTTGTTAACGAATTTTACATGGTTGTTGCTACAATTGACGCCGTTGTTAACGATTTTTTTTTTGTCCTTTTTCGCGTTCCATAATAGAGATACTATAAAATGTGTGTATGTGTGTGTGTGCTTGATAATAATTCATCCAAGCGTAATGACAGCTTAGGTTTGCATATGATACGGGCCAAAAGTCAATTTGACAAGGGAGCTCTGAGATTTGTGCATTATAACACGAATTTATTGTACCAGCACATTATGAGGATGTTACACAAGCAGGTAATCTACAATTCTGAATACCAAATCCCTGTTATATGTTCTATTCAAACGAAACATCGTTGTCAGGTGCTTACCATAATATAGAGACATACCTTCGCATATGTGTATACTCTTTAACAAAGTCTACGCTACAAGGACTTTATACTATTCACGTGATTTCACGGAGCATTTTGACACAAAAGCCACGTACAATTTTTGCGTCAGAGGTGCGATTTTATTATACCTAAGAAACTTCAGTTGTAACTTTAGTGTTTATACTTTTATATGTTGTTTTTTCTTTACTGAATTATATATTCCACGCTGATAATGGAGTCACGTAGTTCTAAACTCATTTCGTAGATTTTATCAATAAATAAAGTCGATGTAATTAACAAACACAGCCGGCCGAAAATAATTTAGCAGCATGAACGCTTAAAGGGGAGAGAGAGGTATAAGACAGAAAGAGAGGGGGAGACTAGAGGGGTGGAGGGGAGAGGGGGAGAGGGAGAAGATGATGAGAACGGGGAAGGGGTAGGATTGCAGTTACACTTGTGAATAAAGGTATATAACAGGGCTACTTAACTCGGATAAAATTTGTCCAAAATGTTTCTTTCGCATGAGCGTAAGGCGGAGAGAGAGATATTGAGAGGAAGGGGGAAGGGGACGAGAGTAGGGAGGATTAGTAGTTGCACTGGTGATCAACGGTATAGCAGTGATACTCCACTTTACGTTTCAGATAAAATTTTGTCCAAAATGTTACTCTCGCATGAGGTGGAGCTGGAGAGACAGAGAGAGAGGGGGGGGGGGCGGGATGGGGAGGATGAGCAGTTGCATTGTTGAATAACAGTATAGCAGCGATACTCCATATTTTGTTTCAGATAAATCTTTGTCAAAAATGTTACTTCAAGGAGCACACCTGTCAACATTCAAGAACATAATAATTTCGGTACTTTCTACGGTGTAGCTTTAGCCGAGTCTGTTTTTTGAAGTTTATCCATCTCTGGAGCGGATCAGTTCAGGGAAGGTGGTCCCAAATGGGCCCTCCGTATCCTTTCCCTCCCTTCTGAAATTTGTGGACACTAAAAATGAGCTACAAAGTTATTATTTTGATCAGTGTAGCAATATAGTGGACTATTTTTTAATATACACTTCGCGCGTGCATTCTTTGAATTTCACAGATCTTTTCTTACAGCATGCACCGCTATTTCGGTAGTAATTTCGATGCACCACCCATACTTTGCCTCTTTGCCTCTCTGCCTCCCCCCCCCCCCCTTTATCGAGAAACCCTGGATCATCCGCCCACAGCAATTATAACCCTATATGCCAAACGTATATATAAATACACCGTGCGGGTATACGCTTTGGTTCTACTAGCCGTTCGCCCTTCTCGGCGTCCCGTTTCGCGCGCATTTTCGGAAGGAAGTCGCTCATTTAATATTTTTTCGAGATTGAAACCAGACGGCCATACTCCTTATATGCCCTGATCAACCGTCCAACGTTGATACACATAGGCCTACGTGAAGAAATGTACATATATATATATTGACCAGCGATTGATATATCCGCTGGACCTCCCTTGAATGTGTTGGTCTGACGCGTATCCCACCCCTGCCATGTGCCCCTCCGCCTTCGCCTCCGCCGCAGTCACCGCCACCCCCCCCCCCCCGGAGTTACGGTGGCGCATTCAAAGTCGATGGCGTTCTTTCTTTATAGTCATTAAGTTAACTCCTCTGTTACAGACATACTCACTATACTTCAAATACTCGACCATGCTACATGAGTAATAATTCATTAAATCTAAGTGTTATCAGTTGAAATTCAGTCATTTCTTGTTTGAAGTTACTGAAAACAATCCACACATAATACTCCGTACATAATATATCACAGCCCATTATCCGGTGCCTCGCGCGGACCCTGAGAAATATTATATATATATATATATATATATTCATATATATATACAGTACCTTTTCAACCTTCCTCAGTAACCTAGTATACTATTACTGTTATGCACTGAGAGCAGTGAGAAATAAGCCACAACTAAACAGAAAACTTTTATGTCACTTTGCATGCAATTTATGGCGTTCGCAATGAAACGCCAATAACTAAGAGAAAAATAAAGAAAAATATGAAACGTAATAGTAATACGTACCTCTAACGAATTGGATTTGGCCGAGAAAGTATAGACAATCCTCGTACAACATTAACGGCACAGACAGTAAGCAGGCTTCGTAATCACAGTTCCCTCTAATTACATAGGTCTATACGTACATGCCTACTGGCAGATCTAATGAGCTAGCTATACCTGTACCTTGCACTATGTAACAAATCAACACGTTTCGACAGATTCAGGTCTACACACAGACACACACGCCCTCACAACCAAAAGAAGGTCCCAGCGTGATATCGAAGAATTTTAAAATCCACCAAGTATTTTCTTTTTAAACAAAAGTCAGCAAATTTTCACAAATAAGTAACAATGAATAGAAATACTTTCTTCACGAAAATTTGTTTATAAACGTCCAGTACGCTTTCTAAGTTGAGAGGATCATCAATTCAATCACTTTCTGAAATACAATCATTTATCGTTATGCAAGTTCGGGTATACTTTCTAGCTCGGCACGCGCTGAGCGTAAGCGATATTGAACTGACACTGCGTGGTACTGGTGGGGGCGTGTTAATTTAACAACCGAACTCGGTAGGCGTGTCTCTGTGCATATGTCTTGGGGGATTGAATAGTTTCATTAAAAGCGCGATTAAATCAAATGCTAAAAACACGATGGTTAGGGGGTATAAGAAGAATTTTAAACAATAGCTTTTTGTGGGCTCTAAGTTTGCAAATAAAATATAATTGGCAAAATTGCAGATAAAATCCTGTATAATGGCGATAGTGGCTATAGATGAAGCTTCGAAAAGAAAAATTGCGAAATTTTTAGGCGTACAGCAAAAGTAAAAGAGAAGAACTATTCCGGCTGTATAATACAATGAATGACCCTTGTTAAGTTCATCGATCATTAAATTCTTTCCAAACTCTTTGAATACTTTAAAAGAAACTAAAACAAGCCTTGCCAATATTGTTTCGTGTTTCTTCGGTTTAAATATTTTCACAAAATTGACAGATAGTTGGAGAACATTAAATCGTGAATACCGTGATTGTTTTATATAAAAGATACGTTCTGATAAAGATATTATTTTATTTACTTTTATTTGGGGGAGGGGGTGGGGTTAACTTTTGTGAAGCATTTGGGCGTTTACCGTGACGGCACACTTGATTTATTACAACAACCAGGGAGCTGACACCGGGGGACCTATCCTCAATGATGTGATCTGTACCTATATGTGTACCTATGAAGAAATGCGTGATCGGCAGGTATTATGGTGGTCAGTTGTCCTGATTCGAACGGAAATGGACATGTACCGAGTAAACCTATAACACGGTAAGTGACGTCATACGGTGTGAGGGCGGAATACAGAATGTGTCATTAAAGGCATTGAAGACTCGCCCCAAAACCGCGTGCGGCCATCTGAAAAAAAGAAACTTTCCGTTGCTTGCAAGTGACGTTTTGTTCGTGTCGCTACAAAAAGCGGACAGTAATGAAATGTGATGCCTTGTTATCTTTAGCTGGACCTGAGATGTCCATTGCTGTATCGTTTGTACACTGTGCTGTGGGTATTGACCGCAGCTGTATTTACTGACTGTACACTAGTGTCTAATTACCGACGGTAGCAAGCTGTGTGTGTATTTTCTGACACTTCTGTTACACCTCATTCGAAACTAGGTCAGATTACCGGCATTAGACGTTTCTTTTTGCGCGAGTCTTCACACCCTTTAAGGTATGTTTCCACAAACTATACCTTACATACTGAGATCAAGACTACCTTTGTGAACAGTTTACATTAGATTTGTATATAGTAAGAGTACAACAGCATGAGTACACTGTGTACACTTTACCTATGATGAGTACGAGTTCGGGTACAATAATCTACGCGACCGTATATTGAGTACTTAAGCTTTCCCGAGTACGAGGTATACCAGTACAATTTTATGTGGGATGTAACGAGTACAGACAACCATGCCATAATACGAGAAACCGGTGCGGACCCACTATATGCAGGTTTGCCACTCCGCACGCTAACTTTATATTGGTGTACATTGATCGAAATTCTTATATATAATATACCTCTCACATATTTTGTTAGAATAAATTTTCCATGCATCGAAAATTTCTTATTCTTATGTATTTGTGTATATGATTGAAACCAAGGGCGTCGATTTGTTTCCAGGATTGGAGGGGGCAAACTTATGCAAAATGCACGAATGCAAATGTACTTACTTGATGAGAAGCCTAAACAAACTTGATCAGAATCTTAAAGAAATTGGCGGGCCATGTGAGGTGTTCCTCCTTCTCCCCCCCCCCTTCACTCTCCCCACACCCTACCCCATTCCCCTTCCCCAACGGTCCTGTATTCATTCAAATTAGTTGTGTTTACTTCTAATAAGTTCATTAATATACGGTCAAGTATTAATTTGTAAACAATGCTGTTACTATACTTGAGGCGAGATTAAATAGTTTTAAAAAAAAGGTTTCGCACAGACCATTTACACTGTCTTGTCTCACTGACAAAAAGTGAATCATTGTTATAAAGAACGCAAGCAAATTTCATTAATCAGAGCGGAGTGCATTATATACAATTCAATCAATAAGTAATTTGGTCAAACGGAAAACGCATGATTATCATTTAACACATTGCCTGCTGCATTTAGCCAGTGGGTTTCGTTTAACGATAGCTGGCGACCAATAGTATAAAAACGGCCAAAGGAGAGCAATTTTCATTTAATTGCTTTCATACTTTCCAATCAGTTCTCTAAAATATTTCGGTCTTGTTTCGATCCCATGTATTCTTTCTTATATATTTGACATTTGTCGTAATTTACACATACCCCATTAAACTCACCGTGCCCCATATTAATTACAGTTTGTACCTCAAAGAAGTAAGAAAACACCCCTAAGCTATAGAATCCATATTTAGTTTTCATCAGTTCTTTTGCTCCTCTCGGAGTAAAATCATATTCGTGTATGGGCGTACCCACGTTACGTATTCTAAAGCCATATACATACACGTCATGTGTATATTGAATATCACACAACATTGTTGAGACGAAATTAAGACTTACTTCAGTTCCATTATGTGTAAGTGTTAAGGCGAGGTATGGGAAAGATCGCGGAAGGCGAAAGTGGGGGTGGGATGGGGGTGGGAGTAAGGGAGGGGGTGGCAACATCAGACAAAACGCAACAATGCTATTGTGTTGAGAGCCTGCGTATACATACTTATCTGGTACAAAGGATATGATGAGGCTACAAACGCGCTTTAGTTTGAAGGAGAAGGAGGCGGAGAAAAAAACATAGAAAAGTACTGATATTATTTCGCTTAGAAAAGGAGAGGCAACGATACAAAATTATTCCCGACTGAGTTGACAATCGGCAAAGGGTCCTGCTGAATAAGACGTGTGACGACTTTCGCTAATCCAATCTGTTTACAATCATTAGTAAAAGCTCATCTACAACTGAAGGGCCTTCACTATTGGCCCCAAATTACTAAAAGCTTCCAAGAGCATACCTCCCCTGAGGCTCTGAAATTTGCACTTTTCCAGTTCAGTAGTAAGTGTCAAGTTGTGCATTAGATATAGCAGTGAAGAAAAAGCTGTAAAGACGACAGTAAAATGTTTGTTGAAGTGTGAATATGAGTGACCATTATTTGAATTTCTAGCAGATTTCTGGGACAATACTGGTGACCTTTTAACTGTATGTGAGTATAGTTGATGTAACATCTGTGTCATGTAGTGAAAAGCCCATTGCGTCTATTTTTAGCATCATAAGCCTGACGACATTAATGGTAAGTTTTCGATCGTTCAAGGCTTCTGCTATTTCTTTGGAACGTGAAATCATTAGCATGCTCTAACCTGTACTGAAGAAAGAATCGGTTGCGCGATATTAGAAAACATGGCGCAACCGATGACATATGGTATAATGGCCATTATTACATAGGTTAATGGCAATATTTTATTTTTATCTGTATCAGACACAGATACAGATACGTGAACTCATATAGGCATATTAACGCGTAAGACCGGTTGCGCGATATTAAACAAAATACTGTGCGTCTGGTCGTATATCCTTACGTACTTGGCGTATTTACGTATGTTTATCTACCTTTATCTCTATGTCTGTATTAATGTTGAATGTTAAGCCATATTACATACACGCCATCTGTTCTCGGCACGTATTAAATTTTCAGCAGAACTACGAACAATATCACTTTCATAGCTAGCAAAAACTATATATTGAGACGTTTATCTTATTTGTATAAACAACATCCGTCCAGAATTTGTTACATCTTTTTTTCGAAGGATTAAGGCATTGTACTGATTAAAAAATGTTGAGAAAATTGTAAAAAGTACGGTGGAATATTTCGTAATAGCCTACTTGATGAGTTCTGGGAGAGATGAGACGAACTGGTTGGAACTGGTTGGAATGATAATTTATGCCTGGAAACCATCCAAAACCACTGTACCAATGAACTACATACATAGGGTAAACTACATGCATAGCTCAAAAATAACTTTTATTTAAATAACGACAATCTCGTGTTTATACGAGTATACTCTCAAGGAACTCAGCGACGACAATTCATTTTCATGACTTCTTTGTTGTCAAATTTATTTCGAGAATTTCGAGACAAGCTCATGTTGTCCAAATATATTTTTGGTAAAGTGCATAAACTTTACGACTAGATAAATTATGTTTTTTCCCCTGGATATGTCATTCTGTGAACGTATTAACGGTTTTAACGTCACCCTTTGGGCATCAGTAGAGTTTCCCTTCCGTGACATACAAAACACAGGCTCAGCTTGTATAACACTTCTATCTTAACCCTTCTGAACTGTATGAACTTAAAGGGTGACTTTTGGAAAATCTTATTTTTGATATGTTTTAAGAAAGACAAATATACTATAGTGTTGATGTATAAACAGCTATTGGGGGTTTTAAAGATATTCAGACTTAAGATATTCTTAATCACTGGGATTCACTTTTAAGACTAACATTGTTGCTGAAGTCGGCCACAAATGCAGGACTTAAAATTGATTAATGGTATATGCATTGATTGCATAAATTGTATAATAACTCAAGCAAAACATTTTCTCTTGAAGAACAGAGCAAAGCTTTCACATTCAATACCATTTATCCTTGAAAAATGTATTATGAATTGATACATTCATGATCCAAGGATGTCAGTTCGAACATAATTAAATGTGGTATAGAAACATAACCTGGATTGATAACAACATACATTTTTTGACGACCAACATCATATCAAAATTATAGCTTTGTGCCTATAGACTCTGTCACTCTTTAAAGCTCAAGATGCTATAAGGCCACACTTTATTGTCTAATCGTGGTGGGAACATATACTGCAGACTTTCAATACGATCAAAGCCACAAACCAACGTGTCAATATTATTATGCTCCAGAGAAGTTTGTAAAATGTCGGTTACTACGGGGTGTATAGCCTCGCAAAAACTCACAGTAACATTTTGAAGGTCAAGGGTGAGTTCATAAAATAGATCGTGTTTTTTGTTGTACCTCAAGAAGAGAGCGCTAATATGGACGTCAGTGGGGTGAGGGGGGGGGGGGAGAGAACTGTTTTATGAAGATCAAAATCATGTCGATTTGGATGGTTACGAGTGGCTTTGTTTAGTTTTGACAATCATGTTTGCAATTTTCGTGTTCCAAACAATCTTACGTATCCATAATATATATTTCTATGTCGTATGGAATTTGAACTTCACCTTGCGAGCAGATTGATGGCTTTCAAATATAGGCCGGACTGCTCGGGGTGATAGAGACATATGAAACGAGGGTAAGGGATCGTAGGATGGTAGTAGTATGGCCCGGGGTTGGGGTGGGGGGTGAGGCAGCGACGTAGCCAGGAATTTGAAAAGGGAGCACTTTTTGCGATTGATATGGATTTTCAAAGTTGTAGGCACGACTATCTGAGCGGAGCGCCACCATAGGTTGGCGCGGAGCGTACAAGAAATTTTTTGGTTTTACAAACCCCCCAGATGGCCGGAAACGGCCCTTCCCGAGTGTTCATTCTGGTTCCCTGGCCTCTTGCTAACTTGAGACACCTCATTCAATATCACTTTTAAACCCAAAAAACAAATGAGTTAAAATAGTACGTAATTCAATACTACATAATGTATTTAAAATTAGCAAGGTACATGTACAGAGTAGTCTTACGTTTCAACTTCTGATTCATATAGATACAAAGATAGGCCTGAAATGTCTTTGATACAACTATAGCCAGTAATTGCCTTTGATACAACTGTAGCTATTAAATGTCTAATTCAATACTACATAATGTATTTAAACTGTACATGTACAGAGTAGTCTTACGTTTCAACTTCTGATACTTATAGATACAAAGATAGGCCTGAAATGTCTTTGATACAACTATAGCCAGTAATTGTCTTTGATACAACATTAGCTATTAAATGTTTAAGTTAGCCAAATAAGAGAAGGCGAGAGCTATCCGACGATTGCAATCTGATGCAAATTTCTCAACTGTTTTCTCAACTGAAATATTATCTGCGTAAACGGGTTCTTAACTACATGTTAA
>JAIPMN010017886.1:2440-15119 GCA_020650975.1 Apostichopus californicus
CCCCCCCCCCCCCCCCGCTCCGCAAGTCAGAAAACCCCTTTTTCATTTCCATGATGAGAAAAAAATCTCATTTGGAGCACCAAATTGCATCTAAGGCCAGGTGAAAATGCAAAATTATTTACAAAATGGAGTGGGTGTTGAAGTGTGCTATATTGCACCAAATTGCATCTGAGGCCACCTGGAAATGCAAAAAAATTCCACAAAAAGACCCCTCCCCCAGGCCGGCCATCAGTCTTCAGCCCCCCCCCCCCACTCAAAAGTACTTTCCTACGCCACTGATATCTCCTTAACAGAGAATGCTATCATGGTATAGTTTCTTCACTATTCTGTTTGTCTTTTTAAGCTCTTTCATACAAGATAGACATGTCAGACACCTGAACCAATCCTTTTTAAAGCAGCTTATTTTCAGTTGATCTAGAAGTTTAGGAAGTTTGATGTTATCCGATACTTAACTGTTGCGTAGGGAGCTTATCAAAAGTGTGTGTAAGGGGGGGGGCAGAGACATTTTACCAGTGGGTTTCTGATCATCGTCTGTCGTCTTTACCAATCGAATTATAGCTAGGTTTGAAGAATATGATGCGATTACCCAGATTGGACATTGTAAATTTTCCTGTTTCGTTATTTCAATATGATACAAATGATCCTGAATTGATTCAGCTTCCTCATGACTTCCAAAGATTACGTAATATAATCTTAGATATAACCGAGTCATGAGATTTAAAGAAATGGTTCGCATTATCCATCATTGCATGCAGTGTGGGCCTATTAGGCATAACCCACTGGCAGTTTGGAACAATTGGCCGTCAAGTTATCTGAATATTTGAACCGATTAGCTCTGAAATAAAGGATTTAACGTTTAGCCTATATGCCACTTTTTAACATCATCACGGCGTAGAAAAATGGATTTACATCATTCAATTGATCTCATAGGGCGATCTTATTGTGTGGCTGTAAATATAGCCTAGGCTACCGCTACTTAATATTATGCTGGTGGAAAAAATATGTGTAACCTTATGGTGCGCTACTGAAAATGTCACAATTAATACGTTATTTTATTATATATTTTTCTCTTCAAGATTTGTCATGGGTTTTTACGGCAAATAATGACTTGCTGCCACATGGGTTGTTGCCAAATCATAGTCCTTTTTTATTATAACATAACTATATTGGTTATTCTCAGGGGCGTATCCAGGATTTTCCACTAGGGGGGGGGGGCGTCAGGCATGAATGACGGCGCCGTCCTGGGGGGTGGGTCTAAGGGGAGGGGTGGAAAATTGTTGCTTTCGAAGAAGGGCTGAAATGCAAAATGGTGCCATATGTGATCCATTTTTCGACCTTAATAGTAAGCAACATTTCCAGTAAAAATGGACACAAAATGCACAATTTAGTATGGCTGGCATGTCACTTAGTGTTTGTAAAACTTGTGACCGACTGGAAAATCTGGTGATTGCCAAGTTTCACCATCACAGCCTTTAAGAAATTTATGAATTTTACTTTAGTTTTTTTTTGGTGACGGCCATTAGGGGGGGCGCGCGCCTGTTGCGCCCCCCCCTGGATACGCCCCTGATTCTAGTTCAGTTCCTACGCCTGTCAATTTATGATGGTGACCAAGAACTTGCAATGGCATATTTCAATGGCATATTTGGTGGATCAATTCTGGTCGAACTGATTACGTTATAAGTCTTGTCAACAATAACAAACCATCAAGGCACATTTTACCTTCGGGAAATAGGGCTGCGTAAATTGTACAGATACAAGTAAAAGCTTCCGAATGAAATGGACTTTTTCTCGAATATTTAGTTCATCATACTTTGCACATGGCTTGGATGTACATCGTCATATCTCTGGCAGCCTTGATTGTCATTTTGTTAGCATTGTCGAGGTCAGAAAACCATTAAGATATAGGCCTAAATAGGCCACTACACATTAGGCTATAGTAATTTTGTAGGCGGTAACCGTAGCCTAATGTTATGGCCTAGGCTTACTGTACGTTGTTGGTAAAATATCCTCTAGGCTTACTATTGCTATTGGTTATCCAGTGTCAGCATGGAAATTTGAGCAGGGAAATGAAACCTATTCAAAAAGGGATTCATGCCAACGTTAGCTCACTAGGAGTAAGAAGTTTAGGCCTAGGTAATTTTCTGTGACAGGTTCTGAAATAGATTGTGATCCTTGCCCTAGCCGGCATGAAATTGTAGGCTGGCTAACTGGGAATGGTAGGCGTACAATTAAAGTGCTAATAAAATTGCTTTGAGTCAACTCCAGTTTGGATATTTCAGTAGTTTGTTGGAAAATTATCATAGAACTTCTGATTTTAGTCTTGAACTGCCATTAGGTTAGTAGGCAGAGTACTAATTATTCAGATCAAACGTTTGATGGTAATTTATTAATTTATAATTTATTGCCACAAATAGCCTGATATGGTATCAAGATTTTCAATGATGTAATAGTATCAAATAAGGTATTTTCCAGCCACAAAACTGCACAACTGAAGATCTTACCATTAATTTTTGCAAATCATGCTTCACTTGAACTTTGAGGTCTGTATATACAGCACCACTGGCAGAACAGCCAGTTAGAAATATTGTTATACAATATAATACACTTCTAGCTTTGTGGTAGCATTCTTCCCAAAAAATCGGTGGTCTGCTTCCAAGTTCCCTTCTAATGCTTATATCTTTGTGCCACCATTTCTCAGAACCATTGCAATCGTCCTGGGTAAAATCTTGACGAGGATAGTGAAGCACGATGTTTCCATAGACTACATCGGATTCTTTTCACTGAAGAATATTGCTGTCAGCTTCTTAGATAGCAGTGTGGTAAGTCAATGAGGGATTTGTGTTGTAAACTATGACAATCCTGATATTTTTTTCTTTTTTGACCTAGAGTATACTCTTTTATCTCGCACTTGAAGTTAGGAAGTACATTTCGTGAGAAACACATTGAATTCATGTACGGCAATTGTGTAGAATACGGTACATGACTACCAGAAAAATAATATAGAAAAAGTTGCTTATGAAGTGTGTTATAGATATTTTATGAATTTGCATTAAACAATGTGTCATCTACTGTAATTGAAAGTATAGAATGTTTGCAAGTTGTACAGTATGTTGAGCTAAACTATTGCTAGATACAGTATTAAACTAGCTTGAAAATTGATTGAAAAAGAGTGGAATTTAGTATTAAAAATGTAGCAGAGGGTTTGCATGATTATAAATATAATATATGTATAAATAATATGTATAAATAGCATTAATTTCTTTCATATTGTGAGATTGCTACAGTATTTCAAAAATATTTCTGTCGCTGATTAATATCAAAAATAGGCTTGCAGTGCAATTACCATACAATGACCATCAGTCGATAACAAATTTGTTACTGTTTTCGAAGCCAGAAGTGCAAGTATAGATAAATGACCTCACGTGTGTGTGTGGAAATTGATTTAACCAGCACTTTCATATGTACATACATGTACACTTGATTGTGACTCCTGCTACAGTATATATGTCAACAACTCTTAATGTTAAAAATATTCTCCATGGATCCATCTTGCATATCTTCATAAATTTTAGTTGATATGTCTGCAGCTGGAATTCATATTCTTGCCAGGACCGGAGTAAGTATGTGCGTGGAATTGATCTGGCCGAACCAGCACTTTGATTCGTATGTATGTACATTACCCTTGAGTTATGCCAACTTTTACAGTATGTCTGTTACCTCATATATAATTAATTATACACCTTTTTTTTTGGTATGTTTTTCTTAATTAATGTTAATGATTTTCATTTCTACAGGTTGTGGATGAAATATGGCTCTCCTGGCGAATATTCAACTCAAAACAAAAGTAAGAATAGGACTCGAGTCATGTGGCACTGCTAGCATGTAACATTAATGCATGTAACATTAATGATTTCTGTCACTGTCATGTGCAGTACTGTACCAGTCAACCTGTGAAACCTCAATACATTTTGACATTCTGGTCTTGTAAAAAAAAGAGATGCTTTGAAATGATACAATCAGTTGTGATTGGAGCTAAATTCAGCTAAATTTCTTGTTTTAGAATGAACAAAAAATCCCTTTTCCTGTGCATGGCACAACCAGTTTACTACTAACGGTACAACTTTTAGTCATACTAGTCAGATACAAAGACCTGTTTGTAATCATACTCTTAAAAAACTCTTTTTTACCTTCCCTGTGGTTCTACACAGCCTCTGTAAACCTGATTTTCAATACACACGATTCAGCCATACGTCAATCCTCTATGAGCCTCTCTTCTATCGTAATTATCTAGTCTTACCAGACATCTAACTTTTACACTGTTGAGAAGCGAATTTCTTCCCAAACAGGCAAACTTACACAAAAGGTGATCACAAAACTCTTTTAATATGATCAGCTCCATTTTTGTCTAATTTTGTACAGCATTCCCACCTTTAACAATTTATGAGTTTTTGTAATGTTAATTTCTTATCACAAAAGAAAAAAAAAGTCAATTTAAGTCAATACAAAGGGGAAGGAAGGAGAAAAAACATACAGGATTTATACTGTAGGTTGAACAAAAAGTATCATTTTTAATTTTTTTTTTTAATTAACTCAACCATTTGTTTCTAACAATTATATTGTCATTGATGTACTACAGATATCCAGCAGCTCTTCACATTGGTGATGTCAG
The DNA here is from genome assembly GCA_020650975.1 of Apostichopus californicus. Taxonomy (NCBI): domain Eukaryota; kingdom Metazoa; phylum Echinodermata; class Holothuroidea; order Aspidochirotida; family Stichopodidae; genus Apostichopus; species Apostichopus californicus. The sequence goes on from JAIPMN010017886.1 coordinate 7,110, forward strand.
AATCAGAGCTGATGCTGGGGTCAAGTGCAATACACCTCCTCTTCCCTTACCAACAGAAGAGAGGGGTAGACAAGAGCATAAGCAATCCTCAGGTGGGTTTGTACGGCCACTCTCCTCATATTAGCAAGACAAAAAGAAAACGATTTAAAATCAATTTAAAATAGACTCCTAGGGTAGCGAGATACTTTTTGCAATTTAAAAAAAAAAAATTATCTTACCCATAAAGGTTTGAATATCACATGGTCCAATTGTGATACCTACTGTCGATATATCAAATTTTATCAATCAATCAAACCTGTGATATGCAAAATTAGGTATGGTTTCATTACATATACCGGTGCTGTGGCCAAGTGGATAAAGGCGGTAACATTTGAAGCAATGAGTCTTAGCAACCGGTAGGCTCTGGGTTCGATACCCGGCCAGGTCATAGTAAGGCGGGTTCTACATCCAAGATCAATGTACCGTTTCCCCATTTGAAATGACTTTCTAAATTCAGAAACATTTCAAATTTGAGTTAAAATGTTGCATTGGAAGCCACCCGAAGCCTAAGTTGTGATCCATTAGCCCTTGCTGGTTTCTCCCACATTTGTGGTCGCTTAAGAGTCCTACAAATAAGCATAATTTATTTAGCAAAGTCCTCCCTCCATCCCAATCCCCACCTTCCCCTCACTGAAGACAATTGATAATGACAGAAGTCAGAGGGGGTATGTTGTAGTTGTTGATGATTTTCTTTAAAATGTTACCAATGAGGGGCTGGTACATAGAGACAGAGTGCTTTAACCTTAGTGGAGACAGGTTAGTACTGCCTGTCAAAGACTCTCAAGGAAGTTAACGTTGTACCACATTAGTACAGTACTGAAACGGTAACATGTTCAATTGAATGTGATCAGTGAGAAAACTTCTTAGTACGTCATGAACCACACGAACAATTATAAGCCTTCGACTGGGAAAGGTTAACGAAAGTGTTTCCTGCTTTAGACAATGAAATGAAGAAAAATTGATAGCCTTGATATCAGGTATTAATGTTTCACTTTTGATATCAAGAAGAAAATATTGGTGAGTAAGGAAATCAGAAGGATAATATTAATATCTAGGGGTCCTATACTTCTGATTTGATAAAAGTTAATATGTACTAAAAAACTGTGGAACCTTAGAAGAAGAGTAAGACAAAGCCAGACCAGTTGTTTATATATTTATGTTTCAAATTACTCCTTCTGTAATGTAACTTGCTGATGTTTGGAAAATGTTGCGTAAATATGCAATATGAGATTTAAAAATTTCTGACAGCATTCATGCTATACACGCAAAAAAAAAAACAAAAAAAAAAAATTTGAAGCAATGAGGCTTAGCAATTGGGAGGTTCGGGTTGATTCCCAGCCGGGTCATAGTAAGGTGGTTTTTTTTATCCAATAGCAATCTACGGTTTTCCCATCTGAAATGACTTTCTAAATTAAAAGATTCAAAATGTGAGTTAGAATGTTGAATTGGAAGCCACCCAACGTGTAAGTTGTAATCCATAAGCCCTTGCAGGCTTCTCCCACATTTGTGGTTGCTTAAGCGTCATAAAGATGACTGCTGATTATTATTATTATTATAATTATTATTATGATTATTTGACCTAAATGTTTATACATTAGCCTACAAAAATACTTTAAAAATTATACCAACTGTAGTCCTGACTTCAATCATTGAAATATAAACATTTTACTGTACAAGATACAATGGTGTAAATAATCTCTTTTGATGATTGTTGACTAAAAAGAAAGGTTTTGGTTTTATTTCCAGGCTCTTCTGGCTTCTTGTCACCTTGGGTGATCTCTTTATCAAAGTCACTTATCACTGTAAGTATTATATTATTTATTTATATGTATTCATTATATATGTATTAAGTATAATTCCTACCTTGTCTGTGACTGCTGTTGCATCATGATGGTATGTTTACTGTAGTATTGTACTTGAACTACAAAAATGTCTAAATTTCAAAAATAAAAAATAAATTTCAAAAATGAAATTTGTGTGAAAATAATCTGTACAAGCACAAATGTGGGTTTTTTTGGAGCTTATAGGTATATTCATCAAATACATCACAAGAATAATATTTATCAAATTTATTAAGAAATCCTGTGACACAGGAAGAAACCAATTAATGGGATTTTATTGTTAGTCTTTTGAAATAATCACTGGGAGAATATGTAAGAACACAAGTCTGAGTACCATCACAGGTACCACCATGTAAGAACACAAGTCTGAGTACCATCACGGGTACGACCATGTAAGAACACAAGTCTGAGTACCATCACAGGTACGACCATGTAAGAACACAAGTCTGAGTACCATCACAGGTACATCACAGACTCACTTCAAACAGACCTGCGTTTTGGTCAACTACTAGTCATATTGATCATAAGGATCATTATCCCGAGGTGATTATATCTTGTTCCAACCAAACCGTTCTCTACTCTTGAATTAGTGTTTTCAACTGATTTTAGTAAAGTACTGTGATGCATAATGTGAAAGTCTGGACTGTTTTTTTTCTAAAACTCTTGCAGCTGATGTCATTCCATCTAGAAGCTATTAATGTGATGTTCCTTAACACGGTCGGAGAGGACTCTCTGCTACATATCAGCATCAACAAATCGCATTTTGAAGGCTCTTCTCAAACAAGCAGGTGAAAACAGTGACATCTATTGAAAACATACAAGTTTTATCTATAGATGTACATTCAAGACTTGGTTTCCAATGTCTTGAACCAATACAGATGCAAGCAGTCTTTAACTACTGTACTTACAAAATATACAGCAAGTGGTTTGTTCACAAAGCTAAAACTCTATTTATTAACTATGAAGGAAGAGTTAAGTTTCAGAAACAAAAACATTTAGCTGTACTGAACTTTTTGATATTCAGATTCACAGATTGAAAGAATAGAAAATGGAAAATCTTACTTGCATATCTATATGATGCAGGGTTTCCCTAACTTTATCCCCCCACGAACCCCCTGTGGATGTAAGAGTTGTCCACGAACCCCCAACTTTTGAGACACGTCTGAGTCATTATTATACTATAATACGCATAACAGCCTGTGTCTGTTTAATAATTCAGTTATTTATCACATGCACGGTACGGTACTACTATGGCAACATATGCGTATGGAACGCAAAAAGAAGTTTGTCGACTTTTGTGCATTACTAAATTATATGATATATCAGATTTTAGTTTAACAAAAGTACTCTAGTTTTGACTTTTAGAAACGTCTCACGAACCCCCTGGGATGGACTCTTTGTACCCCCTGGGGGTTCATGCACCCCAATTAGGGAACCCCTGATACAATATGATCTTAAAATTTCACAAATGCATGTAGCTTATATTATGTCATGTTTAAATTAGGACTCGTAACCAAGAACTGCTCTAAAAGTACAATGGTTCCTTGTAACTGCAGATGCATTAGTTAGCTTGGTTGTGAATATAATGACGTCATATTTTTCACCAGGTTTTGGTATTAGTGTATGACCATATGCAAACACCGCTGTGCAGTAAGAACGGTTTCTTCTAACTAACCACACATACAATTTGTGAGCTTATGTTAAGTATTTTTCACAAGGTTATTGGTATGACTGGTGACCAAGCCCCCCCCCCCCGAAAAAATAAATAAATAAGAAACTGCTATCAGGAGTATATATAAATGTATACACATTCTAATTGTAGTGGTCTGTATCTGTAGTTTAATGAAGTTATGATGGATTAAGATAAGAATGATCTTATATGGGTTACAACCCCCTTCCGGGTGTGATGGCAATCATTTCATTGAGACAGTTACAACAATTTTAATAAAATTCAATTGCAAGTGGCGTCTGTCTTTTCCATTTATTCATAACTGCTTATTTTTTCTGTTGTTTCAGAAAATTGACAGGACAATTGAGTGTTGGAGAAGGATCTGTGAAGGTTCTTAGCAGCACAGAAGCAGTAAGTAAATATCACTGAGGGATGTAGAGATAATCCTCAGTACCCAGGCCCCCCTCCCCCCTAGCCCCCCCCCTTCAGAACATCTGATTTTGATTGAGCAGATAAAAGAAGTTAGAACATATGTAGACTGTTCAGTTCAGTGCTGTTAACATTGGACTGTACTAACAACACAGAAAGCTCATGTCAGGTAGCCTAATCTCAGTGAAATGTAACAATGTTCAGTTCTGTGCTGTAGTAAGGGTTAGCATTGTAATGTACTAACAATGCAACAAGCTCATGAGAGGTTCCCTAAACACACTGTTAAATGTAACAATGTTCAGTTCAGTGCTATAGTGAGGTTATCATTGTAATGTACTAACAACACAGCAAGCTCATGAGAGGTTCCCTAATCTCACTGTTAAATGTAACAATGTTCAGTTCAGTGCTGTAGTGATGTTAGCATTGTAATGTACTAACAACACAAGCTCATGAGAGGTTCCCTAAATACACTGTTAATTGTAACAATGTTCAGTTCAGTGCTATAGTGAGGTTATCATTGTAATGTACTAACAACACAACAAGCTCATGAGAGGTTCCCTAATCTCACTGTTAAATGTAACAATGTTCAGTTCAGTGCTGTAGTGAGGTTAGCATTGTAATGTACTAACAACACAACAAGCTCATGAGAGGTTCCCTAACCACACTGTTAAATGTAACAATGTTCAGTTCAGTGCTGTAGTGAGGTTATCATTGTAATGTACTAACAACACAACAAGCTCATGAGAGGTTCCCTAAACACACTGTTTAATGTAACAATGTTCAATTCAGTGCCTTAGTGAGGTTAGCATTGTAATGTACTAACAACACAACAAGCTCATGAGAGGTTCCCTGATCACACTGTTAAATGTAACAATGTTCAGTTCAGTGCTGTAGTGAGGTTAGCATTGTAATGTACTAACAACACAACAAGCTCATGAGAGGTTCCCTAATCTCACTCACAGTAAAATGTAACAAATGTTGGAAAATGTGCAAAACTGCATATTAGTCCGTTCTGTCTGTTTCATAGCCTCCAGTCAACACTCCCCACCTAGTTATCTAATACTGTATGCTAGAAGAACTGTGATGAATAACTGTTATGCTTAAATCATTAATAGAAAAAAAATAGCAGACGATTTGCTTTTAATATCTATTACCTTAAAACCATCTGTTTTGCCTGTTACAGTCTTTATTGCTGAACCAACCTTTTCTCCCATCACCCCAGGGCAGTTTGAGAATTCCATTTTGGGAGCTGCAGAACTCAACTGCCTTTTGTTATAAACTCAAACTGATATGTGGGAGATTTTTAATTATTAAACAAGTTTGATATGGATGACGTTTTCTTTTTAAATTTCATTACATGTGAAAACCATTTACAAGGTATGGCATGCGAGTCTCTACTTCCAGTCATATATTTAATTAAATTTTGATATTTGATATTAATCAATATATTAATCATTTCTCAGCAATCTAAACAAAAGAAGTCCTTTGTCTTGCAAGCAAGAACATCGATCAATGCAGAGGTGGTTTTGAACTTGGCCGACAAACTTTGCGATGTGAGTCTCGGTCTTTGCCTTCTCTTAATTTTGTCCGAACGTTATTTTCACTTTCCTTTATCGGATCATTGTCTGCATCCCTTTGTTTTTATGCCATTCTAATGAAAGATAATTTTAATTATACTTTGAACAGATTTTTGCGTTGTTGCATTTTGTAAATAATTGTGGCATGCCTAAGGTGTCTTTCATTAAATGTTTTTAAGGCACTCCTTAAAACTCACCTTTTTCGAAAGTGTTATTCTTTTTAAACCTCCAGTCATATTGATTGTGTTACCATCTTGCCATCTTTTGATTGTTTTATATTGAAATTTATTTTCTATTTATGTTTTGATAGTCTTATTGTTGCTAATTTTTCGGCTGTAATAATTTAGTATTTTAGTTTTATTATATGCTGTCATATTTTATTGCTTTTGTCTTTAATTTCTGAGTTTTATTGTTTTTTTAATAGTTATTGTTAAGTTATTTATTTCTGTAATTCTTAGGATGCAATATTTTTAGATTGTATTATTTTTAAGCTGTAATATTTTTTAAGTTGTATTATTTTATGCGTTTCTGTGAAGCTGCTTTGAGATCATTCTTTTGATGTAAAGCGCTATATAAGAATAAATTATTATTATGATAATTTCTCAAAAGGTGATGGCAATTGTTCAAACTTTAGGTTTATTGTCTTTCTTAGATTTTCTAAATTAATAAAATAATAATCTTAGATTTTCTGTTAGATTCACACAGTAGGGCTTGTGACAAATGAAATTATTTTTTGACACTAAAGTCTATTCATTTATGTTTTTCTCTTTTAAGGGGAGATGGGGGGGGGAGTGGGGTTGGGAAGTTGTTTAAAGCTAGGTATTCCCTCATCTGATCAGGCCCTTTCATCCACAATCAAACTGTAATTACCATGAAATTTTGCATTTTTTTGTTTGTTGACATTTTTGATACATCTCAAAGTCTATTCATCAATTTTAATCTTTTAGGAGGGGGAAGGGGGGGGGGGTTGTTTTAAGCTAAATAGCCCCTCATCTGACTCAGCCCTCGCATCCACAATCAAACTGTAATTACCATGAAATTTTGCATTTTTTTGTTTGTTGACATTTTTGATACATCTCAAAGTCTATTCAACAATTTTGTTCTTTTGGGAGGGTGAGGAGGAGAGGGGGAGGGGGTATTTTAAGCTAAATAGCAACCCTCATCTGATTCAGCCCTCCTCACAATCAAGCTGCTCTTACTATGCTATTTTGCATTTTTTCCCAGGTGGCGTCTGTCAGTCTTACAAATACATCTGTATCCATAGTGGATGGTATGTATGTATTATTATTATTAAAAATACCCAAAAGGTGGAGTGGATGGGGAAGAAGGAGGACTTGAAAATATAAAACAAGTCTTGTCTATAAAAATGTATCAGCATTTGTCAGTAATAGGCAGTACATATATACATTTTATAACCTCCACTCTACCCCCCCCCCCTCCCCCCTACACAAAATGTACAGATATTTATGCTACTTCACTTGTGGTTACAGTTTTGCTATATTGAAAATATGATATAAAACAGAGAAATGTTTCTTTACAGAAGTATTCCAGAAATTTTGTATATTTCCCAAACGTAATTTACATACATGTAGAATCTTTTCTGCACCAAAAAATATCCTTTCCATGGACTGGTAAAAATTAATCGTATAAAATCTTCCTTTAATTACAATTTTTTTTTAATAAATAGAAGTCCTTCGATGTTAATACAATTTTATGTAACATCACTCTTACAAAAATTATGAAAGCCAAATTTTTGTGATGTACCTAAATATAATTACAAATTAGGTTTGGGCTTGATCTCGCTCACGCAAGTTCAGAGATTAACGAGCCCGGTCCCGAATCTTGAGTTCAACTCAAGTCTTTGGTTAATGGACCCTTCTGTCTGCTGGTATTAAGCAAATGTTAAAGCAAATTTGGAAAGAGTATAAAAATAAAAAATTGATTGTTACTTCAGTATTTGAAATGAACTATAACTCGTTAAGCTAATAACCTATATTAAAATGAGATTTTGGTATCAGACAGCATCTCAAAAACTAAATTGTGACAATCAGATTGATCAGTCTAATGGATGCTATGATTAAGTGGATAAAGGCAGTGGCTGTATAAGAAGTAATGTATGTATTGTATGTACTTTAGATCCTCCTGCAAGCAGGGACTCGCGAAGAAGCCTCATTGGCTTATCAAAGCCGCAAGCTGACCTAAAGTCAGTCTCTTAGATTCATATTTAACGTCCATGATTATGAATTGTCAATTGTCAACAACTCTGTAACTGGACGACATACATTAATCTGGGAGTGACTCGAACTCGGGGACCTTATGATTGAAAGGCACCGGCGTTAACCACTGAGCTAACACTTCTAGGAATGAAACCAAGCCCTGGCCAGGCAAGTTAGATGGATAGGTCATCCAGGTAAAACTCCACGGTTATCCCATCGGAAGTGGTCTCCCAAATCGA
>JAIPMN010017888.1:0-11434 GCA_020650975.1 Apostichopus californicus
GGCGGATATAGCTACATTAGAACATATGCTAGTAATAACCATTTAAGACGGCGCCATTGCAGGATTCACATATCCTTTTGACTTAAGAGCCTTTCAAAGACACTTTTTAAAATGAAGTATCAGTTAAGTATTAAGTATAAGAAACATGAGACAATACTTATGACGTTTAGGGAATGTGTTGTGACCTAGTTGAAGCAGCACGTTCTTATGGACTGTTGTTGTTTGGGTGGGCTTAGGTGTGTGTCGATTGTGTGAAGATGAAGGGTGGGTTCATGACAGATATAAATAGTGGAACGAGCGACATTGTTTCCCTACGTTTACTATAAGAAACATTCTATCATCTTCAGTTAACATCCGTGTTGGAAAAGAACCACCGACATCTGTGCAATACCTTGCTAGTTAGTAAATTACTTTTACAAGTATCTTCCAGAACCCACTATTTCAATGTTTCTGTGAAGCAAATTTGTATTAATTGGCAAAATTAAAACCAATTATCTCTGGTCAGTAAATGGGCAGAGTCTCCTGTGTGTATGACGTCACACTTTTTACATTGTGTCTGTTGTCCTTAATCTCACTGTGCTGTACGAGAGCGAATTCTTTCTGGCTTGACCCTTGATTTACAAATATGACTCAATTCGTTATACTGTGCTACGCATACCATTTGCATACTATAAACTATGTTTGCAAGTTTCAGCAATAAAAAGCTTTAAAAGTGATAGCGGAGCGGCTGATATTCTAGAATCAAATATGTATGAGAAGGAGGTTGTTTAACGAATTCAAACTCCTTTATTATAAATTATTGTCTTGCCGGGTCATAGGTTATGATATTACAGATTATTGATCAATGGACCTCATTAAAATGAAAACATAATATGACAAGGCAACCCTGGGTCAGCGCCCGCTACAAACAATTGCTTAAATAACAAAAAGGTCAATTTACTTCCCAGATGAACCACCCTAACCCCCCCCCCCCCTTCTCCAGTTTTTGATTTATTACCGCCGTCTTGAAAAACTCTGTACCACCCGACCAAATAAATTTCGTATCAGGAAAGTTAATTTTCTGTAATCGTAAATAGGTCCTGTTCAGAGCTTTTAACGTAGAGAGGGGCTGCGCCAGGGGTGCCCTCTGTCTCCGTTACTTTATGTTTTGTTTAACGAGTCCCTCTCCCGTCTTTTGGAAAGGGACTCGAGACTTGTTCCATTCGTCGTGCCAGGGGGTGTCAAAGTGAAATGCTTTCAATAGGCCGATGTTTGTAAAAAAAAGTTTAAAAAATGTTGTAGATTACTCGTAAATTTAATATCGTGATTACTGCTATTAATGGTTTGGGGAACCAAAACGTCACGGCCAAACGGCACTATCCAACCAGCCCACTCTGACCAATTAAACTCAAGTCAAGCGAGCCAAGAAATTAAACACGCCCACCGACCAGTAGAGACAAACCACCCACTCTTACACTTAAAAAAAGGGCCAGCACGCAGCAAAACAAAACACCCCTCCCCAGGACACCAGCGCCCACAAAAGGCAGCCCCTGATAAACGGTGAAAATCTCCTTCAACCTGAATGTCACACTTCACCGCCTCCAGGACTGCCTGCCAACTGGCCAAATGAATGAAAATATCGCTCTCTCCAACCGCACCAGGACGCGACGCGGAATTGGGTACACCGCGCCCGGGTACCACAAGATGGGTGAAACAAAACGATTGATAACAATGACTTTCCCCAAGACCGAAAGCCAGCGCGTGCCAAACGTTTTGAGCCTGCTTTTAAATACCTCAGCCATCTCGTTCCAGGTGACATCACAAGGTGCCCCGTAGCCGAACCATATACCAGTAAATTTGATATTCTGATCCGACCACGATGCACCGAATGGTAAGTCTCTGTATCTCCAGCTACCAAGGCGAAGGCCCTTGTCTTGTTCGGATTCAACTTCGCCCCGGTAGCTCTCTCAAAGATAGATCAATCCTCCGAGAGGGCGCGAAAGGAGCCCAGACTCGAAACCACACACGTGACGTCATATGCATATTGAACGCATTTCACTTTGACACCCCCTGGCACAACGAATGAAACAAGTCTCGAGTCCATTTCCAAAAGACGGGAGAGGGACTCGCTAAACAAAACATAAAGTAACGGAGACAGATGGCACCCCTGGCGCACCCCCCTCTCTACGTTAAAAACCTCTGAACAAAACCCATTTACGATCACAGAACTGAACTTTCCTGATACAAAACATAAATCCATTTACGAAAATTTGGGTGCAACTGAAACGTCTCCAATACATTCATTAAAAAACCGCGATCCACCATGTCAAAGGCCTTCTGCTGGTCAAGAGAGACAAATGCACATGGCAGATCACGCTCAATAACAAAGTCGGTCAAGTCGCGCATCAACCACAAGTTCTGCTGGATGCAATGACCCTTCACTGCACAAGTCTGGAGATCACCCACGGGATGCGGCATAGCCAGTGCAAGACAGTTGAACAAAGCCTTAGCCAGCAACTTGTAGTCCACATTTAACAAGGTAATCGGGCGCTTGTTACGAGGATCCAAGGGGTCCCCAGACTTGGGCAGCAAAGTTACCATGCCCAGACGTTGACTTTGGTTTAACATTACGTTTTGGAAGGCGTCTTCGAAGACGGCTCTGATGTCGGGTCCGATTATAGCCCAGAAGGTTCTGTAAAACTCCCTTGGAAGCCCGTCCGAACCCCATGGGGACTTGGGGGACTTGCCATTCTTCATCTTCGAAAGCGCCTTCCAAAGCTCAACAGTGGTTATTCCGCCCCCCCCCACCCCCCCAAAAAAAAAAATATCATGCCTCGTGGGAAACAGTTTTTGAGATTCCTCTCAATAAATCGGCCTGTGCCGACAAGTCGACATTGCCACGCGTAAACAAACTCGTATAATAATCTTTGTACACGCGGACAATGCCGTGAGGGTCGCTTACCACGGTCCCTTCAGTATGGCGCACAGAGGGGAGGCGTCTGTCACCCGCCGATGAGCTAACGGACTGGTCCAACCTCAATGTCGGGCGCTCCAACGCTTCGACACGGGCCCTGGCGCGGGCACCGCGGTACTTTTCATCGAGATCAGTCTGCAAAGCGATGACAGCCGAGGGGTCGCCAAACTTCACCTCCGCGCACAGCTACGATCATTTTTCTCTCCGCCGCCGTGGCCGGGTCACGCAATACTGAATTGCGTAGCGTTTGATGCGCAACTTGAAATCATCCCAACTTTGGGATGTAGAGGCAAAGGCCGGCTCAATGTTTGCCATCCTTTGTACCTGGTTTCGAAACCTTGGCGGAACTCTGCCTCGCCAAATATCTGACAGTTTAGCTTCCATAGGCCCCGCCAGATCGGGAAAATGGAAGGCAAAACAAACCGTGCTACAACAGTGCCATGGTCAGAGAGCGGACAGCTCAGTGTCACGCAACCCGAAAATGTAAAACTAACGGGCGCATACACTCGATCTATCCTGGAGGCATCTTCTCCGTTGGGCCTCACCCACGTATACACCGTACTACATGGGTGCATATGCTTCCAGACATCGGTTAAAAGGTGTGCTGAGGTGAATCTCTCCAGCATGACCAGCAGACACAGAAGCCCCGAGTCTGTCAAGACCCGAGTATTGGACACAGTTAAAGTCTCTGACCATGACACATAGTGCACTACCAGGAAGAAAGGAAGGCAGCGTGTCAAAAAAACACGTCTTGCAGAAGACCGATTGGGAGCATACACATTACAAAGGCAGATATTACCGTGTGGATACTTGAAAAGAATGCAAACCAATCGGCCCTACGGTGGTCCGTCTCCACCCTAGTGGCATTCCGCCTGACGAGGTGACAGAAGGATGACAGTGCCAGAAGGATGAAGACGAACCAAACGAAGCATGCAGCTCACCACCCCACTCATAAGCCCATTGAGGGACATCTTCTTCCAAAATGTGTGTTTCTTGCAGGTAAACGCAGTCGACCTCCATTGACTTACAATACTAGAAAATGCGACTGCGCTTGCGATGATCCCTCATGCCATTCACGTTCAAAGTGGAAACTGAAAGCGTATGGGCCTTGAGAGGTCAATGAGGCAAACTACGCCGACAACGATAATAGCTGTAGTTATAAAGCTGTAGTAGGTGGAGAGCGATACAGAAAACACGTCCGCACTCTACGATGACCAAGGCGATACCCCAATGTATGAGTAAGCATATGCCTATGCAGAGCAAGTGCACAGTTGCCAATCCATTGACTCAAACCAGAAGTCCGTATTAATCACAAACACGTGAGAAACGAGTTGGTGGAAATGAAATAAATATTTTAAAAGAAAACCTAAGATTAGTTGTTCGTTTCGGTTCCCAACACGTGTTTTTTTACTGGTAACCATGGATGCATGAAGATTAGTGCTCTCCACTCAGTTTGCCAAGTTTATTTGACACCCCTACTTCCACTGGCGTAGCTACGGGGGGCCTGGGGGGCCGGCCCCCTCCCCCATGAAATCGGCTGCCCCCCCCCCCACTGCCCCCCCCACCCACTGGGAATGGGGTAAAAAAATGTTGTAAAAAAAAAAACCATCAGTGCGATTCACTAATATTTTTTGTTCAATAAATTTCACAGTTAAATTTCACTCTTAATTTGAAGTGCGCCGAGTGATCACCACAATGGAATGAAATCCACTCATTTGTTTTTAGAGTGTTGCTAGATATATGAAGAAGAAATTTACATACCAATACATGTTATCGGTCATCGATTGGCACAAAAACCCAGATTCTGATGACAGCTGCCTCAAGAAACCCAATAAATGGCCTAATTAGCACCGAGCCACCAATGTGGACCATTACCGAAACATCGATGCGTGTTAGTCTTCCATCCCCTTCCTCTAATGCTATTTAAGTCCACATGTGGGCATTTCCTGCAAACCTACCGGTAGCCCACAGGGGTTTGAGTTGGGAGAAAGGCCTTGACACCTTGAAACGTCAAATGATGCCAACTTCCCTCAAGTTAAAAGTCTGGCTGAGTTGGCAAGGCCAGTCAGCATGAAAGAGAAAAAACCTTTTTTTGCATTTCTGTCACCAAAGTTGCACATCTTTTTGGTTGCTATTTTGCCTCATAGGTGCCATCTCCTGCGATCTGGGGGGTACAGAAATCTCAAATTTTCTCTGTACGCTCCGCGCCAACCAAGGTGGCGCTCCAGCTTATATAGTAACCTCCGCCCCCACCCCCCAAGAAAGAACAGCCCCCCATGCACCCCCACTCAAAAAATTCTAGCTACGCCACTGCCTACTTCCTATTACCGGCCTCATATTCTCACCATTTAAAGAAGACATCAATAACGATACATTTTAACAAAGCAAAACACTGTCATTTTCATAGAAGGGTACCTAAAGTTGACGACCTTGTGTAAAACAGTACAAACTCTTTCATCAATCCGTGTTACGCTAAAGATTCATTACGTGTACACACCATTTAGCGACGAGAAAGTTTTAAATAGTCAAGTCATTGATTCGAAATATGTTTTTGGTCACTGCGTGGTATCTGATATTCCTTTCTTTGAAACAATTGCTTTTAATTTATCATTTACAAAACTTAAATAAGCAACAGAACCCAAACAATAAGCTACGAATTAATTACATATACACGCAATAAAATTAATTGATCAATGTAGTTTACAGAAACTAGACATAAAAAATTGTAGAGGACGTCGGCGTAAAAGTTAAATATAATGGAAATAATCTGCTGTCAGATGATGAAGACAAAAACTGATGTTCGGGAAATTGTGCCAAATTTTTGTAAGTAAAATACTTGTAAGATCCAGATATAACATTTTTTATTACAAATATCGACCGCTTCAATGGCAATTATTATGTTAATGATAGAGGCTCAGTCGAATACGGTAAATTTTCAAATTTGTAGTCGACAAAATATGGTACAATGAAGAAAGAACTACTTAGTCAATGACGTTTCGTTTCTTAAGATTTCATGCAGTATTTCATTGAAATATGAATGAGATTTAGATTCTTTAACATTTTTGGTGCTCTTATCGCATTCGATAACTATAACATGTCGCTTTACACTGTGGGTCCGCGTTATAATGTATTTCAACATTTATCACTATGACATTTTGTGGACAAATTTTGTCGACACAATTTTGTCGCAATCGACGTTAAAAACCATGATCTTTCATTGCTATAGCTGTTAAACTATTTTTCTTTGTGTAATTTGACAAAGTTTTTCGTAAAATGCAATATTTTGAATTCTTTCATAAAAGTACTTTATGGGATAGGAATATATCGCTATAATGTTTCAAAACTGTGCCCCGTCATTTATTCTTGAAATCTAGTTTTACTCACGAGGATATCGTCGCGTAGTTTGTTAGTATTTTATAATGTGGATAAAAAAACTTAATTAAATGATAAGAAAAATATGAATATGCATCAGAATAACATATTATTTTTTTAAAGAAAAGTTACTTAGCCAAGCACCGGGCGCAAAAGCTATGTACAGCGTCAGAGGATTTATTTATCATAACCGTCGTTCAGTTTATATTTACCTGTATATAAACACATTACTGTCATATATTAGTATTAATTCTGGTGTAAGTGTCTGTCAACGAGGAAGTAATGATTTGAAAATGGAAACTATGAAAGAAAATTAACAAATTCAAGCTTCTTGATGATAAGATAACTCGAACATTTGTTATCATTATCCGTTACCTGAGAGTAACGAAAGGTAAGCTGAGCATTGAAAGAATGCCGCCTTGTTTTCGATGGGGACGTCTGGAGGGCCGAGGCTGTCGTCCCCCTCGTGCAAAGTGACATTAGGTTGCGCATGGAGGCGGACCATGCACGGCATCCCGACACTGCCTTTCGTAGACGCTGGCGCAAGCCTGTCGTCTACTATCGGGACGGCGTTTCCCGGATGAAATTTGGAGTGAGTTAGTTGTTAGGTGTGGAGGGTTTGTGTGGTCGTTACATAATATTGGTTGGTGGGGGGTTTCTGTTTTTGGTTTGGGGTTGGCTTTTTGGGGCTGGTTTGTAGTGATTTATTGTTTTGGTTCTGTTGGCCTTTGGGTCCGTGTCCTTTTCACGTCACGTTAAACGCTACGTTATATACATATGTGGGTTTGTGAGAGATTTCTCTTTGTGGGTTTCAGTTGGGGTTTTGGTGGTTGTTATACAGACTGGGATTGTTTGTTTTTTGGTTCTGTTGACCTTTGGTCCGTGTCCGTTCTCTTTGCACGTAAAAAGCACAAGAATAACGAGAAAAATAAACATTGGTCCTTTGCTTTCTACAATCAACACTCCGAAGGTAGATTAACAGGAATTGAGTAGTAATATATTATTTCACTGAATACTGTGACCAAAGTATTTTATTTTCCTGTGTTAACAGCGATCTTAGACGCGTGATATTACCTGTTCTGAACACTTCCGTGCATGTGCACGACCCTTAAACTCTTCTAGAATACCGTCTGTCTACTATTGGTTTCTATCGAAAGACGACTTCACTGCAAAGTTAGTCGGCGGTCGTTATAAAGCACAACGTAAACATTGTTAAAGACGACACTGCAGAGTTAGACAGCGATGGTTGTAACGTACAGGGTAAACATTGTTAACGATCAGATATCTTTACAAATGGAGATTTTACAATTTTCTATTTTATTCTTCGTAATGTCCCAGTAAGTGTCATTGTCCGAGTGTACCGATGGTGAATTTAATTGTCAAGATGGACCAGCTTTCAAATCGACAGGCTGCTATTCGGTTGTAGGATGTGACTTTGCCTCCCGAGATATTTCCGTTTCATATAAATATGAATTATACATATATACTTCGATTTCAGTTGAACTTCACTGAGATGGCCCACATCGGAGATACATCTGCCAGGACTTTTGCTTACACTGAGCTGTTCTGGTCAAATGGTGACATATAGTCAATCAATATTTATTTCAAGTAGAATACTCACTTGAAAATTATTCATCGCACTTTTATGATTTTGTTTTTACAGTTCTAAACCTCCAACCAGAAGATGCTGGAACGTACCAAATGTCATTGGTCGATTATGATCATAATATTATACATGCTACTCTCTTGCAGCATACTTACCGTCTGTTTACAGTTTATCATCCTCCTTCACCTCCCCTCTGTGACATATCTTTGAACTGACATGTTCCATTCCAGACAAATATATCCAGTTGTAGACTTGCTTTCTATTGAACCAAATGAGTGTAACTTTGAGAAATATTATTCACGTAAATGTAACATTTAATGTGTTAATAATTTATATTACTTCGTGTAGTGGTAATTCAACAGTTGGCTTTTTTGCTACTCAGGGACACTTGGACTTCATGTCCATCATAAGTTACTCTAATAGTTGTGCTTGGGAAGTTCGAAAGAGATATCCAGGTAAGACATACTGTTATCTGATATCTGCTTCCAGCGTTTCTAGGTCACCCGTGCTTTCAATTATTCATATCTCGTTCATGATTTTAGTGACAAAACACGTGCTTTTATATGAACAGGGAGGAGTGGGCTGGGGATTATAACGGAAATGTTGGCCAGTAAAATGGGAAGCAGTCATAAATTGCTTAGCACTCTTTAGAGCAACTATGTGAGATGATATTATTTTATATTGTATACAATGTTACATCGTACCAAATTTTTGTTGTATCTCAAATTATGATGTGATTGTTACAATTATATGTATAAGGGAAAATTTGTGTTTCGAATCGAATATATTTATTAACCATCACTTTAAATTATATTTCGTGGGAGAGTGATAATTTGGTATCCTGGTTGGAATAATTTCTCAGTCGGTAGGGCTGGTAATAGTACCGCATAAACTTAAAGGCTACATTAAGTTTGAAATGTATGCACACTCCTCGTCGGCTTGACAGATGCTATCAATTTAAAGGGAAAATAAATAAGTCTTACAGAAGAGACATGGGTGCCTTTTAATATTGTTGTTGTTCGTTTCTCATGCAGTTCACAACAAGGGGTCTGATTTGACTTTACTATCACGCACAAGATCAATTCCGTCTCATGTTAAATATATGAAAAGTAAGGTCAAGTTTGTCTGCTTCACAACCTTTTCGTATTTCAGTGTTTTTATCCCTCACAGACTCAAGTATCAAGTACGTTTACTAGCGGTGTACGCATAAACAGTGAATTCCTAACAAGATAATTATTAAAGTACAGTAAAACGCTCTCAGGTGTTTGTACATGTCATCTATCATTGACTTAAGATAACTCCTGTATACTCTTAACTCTCATCATATCCAGCAACTCTTTATAGTATACCAGCCTCCTACAACTCTTATTTTTCAAGGCCTCTCCTCATCTCCATCCTACCACGTCAATAACAGACGGGTTACTTCCTGTGATCAGAACTCAACCATTGGATGCATCGGTACTCATGAACAGTTGGAGTCCCTTTCCACATCACAGTGTGCTGACAGATGTGAATTTAACATTCTCAAGAACCGATCAAGGTTAGTCATTAATTTAAGTTATTACGTTATTTAAACGGAAAAAATATATCTTAACGAAAAAACGTCTGACCTTTAGAAAGATCGCTAGCAAACAATATCTTAACCTACTTTCGGAATACTAAAGAAAACAAGAATTATAGCTCCTGTCTAAATGTATATATTTCTTTCTCACTTAAGTTTCCATAATTTATTTTGTCCATACTAATTGCTGGCACAATTTACAAAAAAACAAAGCTTCCACAGAAACAAATGGATATTTTCATACCTTTGAAGGACAAGTTTTATCATATTTAGGTAAGGAGTGTTGTTGTGTGTTTTTGGGGGCCATAAAAAAGTGATCATTAGCCATTTTCTTCTTATGATTGGTATTTTGTGTCACGAATATACGTTTAATGCTATAACGATCAATGGAAACAATCATCACATTAATATTCTAAACCCTATAACCCTGAACCCTATAAGGTCAACCAAAAAAGACAGCTTCAAATTGTTGTGTATCGATAGACGGATTCATTTGTTATAGCATTTGAAAAGCATCTACACAATTTAATTCAAAGTTAATAACGTTAATATAAACTATAAAAAGTTATTGTAAAGAATGCTTATCAATGTCGTTCGTGTAATTGTCACGTTTTGAATCTTACCATGCTTTGAATTGTGAAAGTAAAACCTACAAGTGTAATTTCTCTTATGTTTTTCCTACATACAGGCTAACGAATTTAATAGTGTCTTTGATTCGTGGATGAAATCACTTTATTCATTAATTGTCTTTGAATCCTTCAATTTCAAACAATGTTCAAGAACGACACAAAGCACGCTGTTATATTACTGGCGACTGTCTCGGATAAACAGATATTTTTCTTTGTAGGGATTCTTTCAACACATTCCAGAGAGCTCGGCAGTAACGAAAGGAGTAACAAAAACATAAGTAAGTTTATGCCGTTGTGAGTTTCGCAGTGGTTGTCAAAATGCTTCTGAAAACTTTAACCCTTATGCGTAGGAAGAAAGTAATTGTACTTTTCCATGAACGAAATATATGAATACATACTTCATCCAATTCCTTACTTGATTAACTGGCGCTAAATATAACTTCTTTCCTTGATAGGTCATCAACTTCTTCAAAAACCGAACAACGGTTGCTGTTATTACATCACATTTAACAAATAGTTATTTATTTGATAGTATTACTATTTTTTAAACCATAAATAACATATATATTTGAGCTTAGAGCAAATGTTTAAGTTAAATTTAATTAACTTTTTCAATGCCATTAATAATTTAAATTCTATTAACAATGTGGTTGATTAGGTTGGATAAGTAAAATGGTAATTATAATTTAAAGTCGAAAGTTTTGAAGTGGTCCATTTTACTTTCCTAACATGCTATTTGCATTTTACCAACTGTCAGATCAAAAGTTTGTTTATGTAGAATGTAACTCCTGTCCAGATATTAGCTTTTCATATTCAAGATTGGCAAATATTTCTTCCCAAATTAATGTATCTACTGAAATTGGTCACACTTTAATTTTACTTATTTCAGGACAAAACGTCACCCTATTTTTGTAAAGTTACATTATCCATCATCCGTCTATCGATGTTGTTTTTGAATCCTTAATTTACAACTGGAACGCAACAGTCTGACTGAACAGAAATTTCTGTTTTATTCTTTGAAAGGTTCATATTAGCGTCATTTTACCCAGACTGCCTACACTTCAGGACGTTGTACAGCTGAACTCGTCTTTGCTTTTAAAGTGCTAGCAGAAAAAGCTATAATATCCGTAGGTTACACTATAAATCTATTGATGCTAGATATGAGCAAGTCGTTCGACACAATTCAAAGAGGATCCTTACTTAATGACCTAGAACAGGTTCTTGACAACGACGAACTTCACCTGATATCACTGCTAATCGATAACGTCTCCTACACCGTCAAACTAGAGGGCAAACTCGGACTTCCTTTTAAC
>JAIPMN010017892.1:0-11710 GCA_020650975.1 Apostichopus californicus
ACAGGCACGGTTATTGCTAGGTAACGGGTGTCGTCTGCTGCTCTAAGCACGCATACACATTTACGTACTAGTTGGGTGAAATCATCATGCGTAATGGGGAGAGTAATACATTAGTACCACCCTGGAACACATCACATGACCCTCCATGCATGGTACGCGCGTACGCGCGTATTTACTGTGTGATAGTTCCTCCAGATTTCTTAAACTCGTTGATGCAAACTTAATACATGTGACATTTTGATTGTGACTCTCAAGTGATTTAAATGCATTGAAGACTTGCCCCAAACTGCGTGCCGCGCTCTCAAAAAGTTGACTTTCTGTTGCTTGCAAATGACATTTTCTTTGTGTCACTACAAAATGCAGACAGTAATGAAACGTGATACCTTGTAATCTTTTATCTAGACCTGAGATGTCCACGCTGCTATGTACACTGTGTTGTGGGTATTGACCATAGCTGTATGTACTGACTGTACACTAGTGTCTAATTACCGAAGGTAGCAAGCTGTGTGTGTATTTTCTGGGATCGATGGTGGTGTCTAACACTTCTGTTACACCTCATTGGAAACTAGGTTAGATTAACAGCATGAGACGTTTCTTTGTGCGCGAGTCTTCACACCCTTTAAAATAATATCTTTCACATACTGACACCTTCAATGAGTAAAAGCTATGTACCCAATGGCCTGAACTTTTCCTAGAACAGCTGATTGGTTGATGTTAGAAGGAGTGTCTTGTAATGATGGTAATAACTGACTACTGTATGCTAATGTCTGTCACCATGGTGACTATTATCATTTGTCAACTTGATGTGATAACTGTTTTTCTGCCTGCATCACTTTTTTTATCACCATGGTGATAATGATCCCAGTACACCTATTATGTTTGAACTGATTCTGTTTGCCTCATGACCATGCTTCAACTCTCAATGATAACCCATAACAATTGCAACCTTCATGCAGGTGACATCCAAAATCAATATGCAGGTGACACTTGCAATCACTGTACACATGACATCAGCAATCAAAATGGAGATGATACAAGCAATCACTATGTATATGATGCCTGCAATCACTGTACAGACAAAACCTGCAATCTCTATGCATATTACACCTGCAATCACTGTACAGACAAAACCTGCTATTTTCTATATTACACCTGCAATCACTATGGAGATGATAAATGCAATCGCTATGGAGATGATAAATGCAATCACTATGCATGATGCCTGCAATCAGTGTACAGATGACATCAGCAATCTATGGAGACGATACATGCAATCACTATGTATATTACACCTTCAATCACTATGGATATTACACCTGCAATCACTATGGAGATGATAAATGCCATCACTATGGATACATGATGCCTGTAATAACTGTGCAGACCATATCTGCAATCTCTGCATATACAGTAACACCTGCAATCACTATGGAGATGTTACCTCCAATCACCGTAGCTATGATGCCTGCAATCATTATACAGACAACACCTGCTACCACTATGCATATAACACCTGCAATAACTATGGAGATGTTACCTCCAATCAATGTATATATGATGCCTGCAATCACTAGACAGACTATACCTACAATAACAATGCTTACTACACCTGCAATCACTATGGAGATGTTACCTCCAATCACCCTATATGATGCCTGTAATCACTGTGCAGATGACACCTGCTATCACAATGCTTACTACACCTGCAATCACCATGGAGATGTTACCTCCAATCATTATGCATATCATACTGGCAATCACTGTGCAGAAGACATCAGCAATCTATGGTGACAATACATCCAATCATTATGTATATCAAACTGCAATCACTGCTGATTACACCAGCAATCACTGTGCAGAAGACACTGGCGATCACTCTACATCCGTCACCTCCTATCACCATGGTGATAGGTATCCTTGTATCTATGATCATCAGAATGCCGCCTCTTGTGTTCATCTGTCTGTTCATCATATTTACTAGAGCCATGGTGCTTTGAACTGCTCTTATGATGTTTCTCTTGCCATCTATCATCATCATCATCTCTGATAGAGTGATCCCTCTTCTTGCCTCTCCTCTGCTCCTCCGAGGCCGTTGATGACTTTCTTCTATGCTCTGAACTATGACCTCTTTCCCTCATTTGAATATCCTCATGCCTCCGATCTGACTTGCGCTCTTTCTTCTTGTCTGTTTCGTTTCTCCTATTTGGTCTCGTAACCTCCTCACCTGATGAAGATTCGCTCGTGTCTTCGCTTGAATCCATCTTCTTCCTCTTCTTTTTTCTCTCCCGGTTACCTTTCCCTTCTCTTCTTTCCTCCTCACTCGATGATTCTCCATCTTTGGACGTTGGTCTCCTCTTCTTCTGTTTCTTTTTATGCTTATCCTGAAAAAAAAAGATTAAATCAATCTCAGCTTAGAAAGGAGAGTGCTTAACAGATATTAAACACAAACCATCACATTTTTCCCTTCCAATGACACAATAATCAGCTCAAATTATCCCACCATTTCATAATTCCTATTTAATATGCCAGTACACATTCAGTAAAAGCTGGCGTAGGTGGTTTAGGGAATTTTACCTGAAATGCTTAGAAGATCACCTGCACTGATTATGCAATGTCTGCCAGTAATGGCAGCCTACATCCAGTGTTTAATACTACACAGGGCTTCGTATGTACTATCGCCCACTTGCTAAACAATTACTGTTATAAAATATGGAATAATCTCCCAACTGGTATTAGACATTCAAAATCATGTGCTTCATTTAAGTATCAACTAAAGAGTTATCTAACTTCCAAGTACCGTGATTGATATTATTGTCAATTTTGTTTTGTACATTTTGTTTTTCTTTCTTACTTTGATATGTTATTTTCTTTCTTCTTCTTTAGGGTTACTAGCTTTGATAAACATTTTATGTTTTTTCTAGTATCCTGTATATACCATTACTGCACTGTTTTGTATGTCTATGTATATGCGAAATATATTAACTGAACTGAACTTGCCACAGATATATACAATAATTATTATGTGGCACAAACTACATATCTTGCTTCAACTCTGGGGTTCCTCAGTTTATTTTCTATGAGGGCCAGATATGACTTTAGGGCAGGGCTTCTCAATAAATGTCCTACTAGGCACAATCAGAAATATTGGTCAGAGCAAAGGGCCAAAGAGAATCAAATTCTCATGATTCCTACATTGAGCAATGTACAGAGTACAGTGGTAGGATGGAGTTCTTAAGCCTAAGGGAACACACACCCCATTAGAGCATTTTTTGGTCTAATTTTTTGACAGGTCGGATTGAAATCTTTCGCAGGAGGGATTTGGCCCATATGCGGCCTAATGAGAACCCCATCTCTAAATTGTCCATATAACAGCTGGTTTTTCTTATATTATATTATATTATGAATATATGAAATTATCATGAATGATCTAGCAAGCATAACTATTATCACTATTATCACTCCCAAGATTAATGTAGGTCGTCCAGTTACAGAGTTGTTGACAATTGGCAATTCATAATCATGGACGTTAAATATGAATGTAAGAGACTGACTTCGGTCAGCTTGCGGCTTTGATAAGCCAATAAGGCTTCTTCGCGAGTTCCTGCTTGCAGGAGGATCTAAAATACAAAAATACATTATAAGCTGTTACTTCACTTGGCCATTACTAAGTCTAGAGCTAGTTATTCCTGTTGTAGCTTTGCCCATTTTCAACTTTGGATGGATGTTAAATTCATATCATGATTTATGATGGAACTATAAATAAATCGTGGCTTGAGCTTTCAACGTAGATGCAGAGAGGTACCCATGTCTTCTACAAATGTCCTCCTAAACGTATAATAAAGGTACTGCATGGCCATCCATCCCAAAATGTCATCAAACTCCACCAAAATACTGTTTTATAACTCATACCTTTTTCTTCTTCTTCTTTTTGTCTTTCCCACCACTTTCAACAAGTGGCTGGACCATGGAGTCTAAATCTAGCTCTGGTACAAGGTCATAGGTCTTATCTCCAGGAAGCTTGAAGCAATCTATGGTCAAGTGACCTGACAGGGGAAAAATAGACATGGTTGTTATTTTCTGTGAAATGTGTTAAAGTTTAAAACTTACCGGATGATTCAATCCTGAACAGATTTGTTAAATTCCAAAAATCCTTCAGCATCTATATCTTTAGATAAATATTGTGCCATCTAGGTACTTAAAGGCATTGAAGACTCGCCCCAAACCGCGTGCGGCCATCTGAAAAAGTTAACTTTCTGTTGCTTGCAAGTGACGTTTTGTTTGTGTCGTTACAAAATGCAGACAGTACAGTAATGAAACGTGATACCTTTTTATCTTTAGCTGGACCTGAGATATCCATCGCTGTATCGTTTGTACACTGTGCTGTGGGTATTGACCGCAGTTGTATGTACTGACTGTACACTAGTGTCTAATTACCGATGGTAGCAAGCTATGTGTGTGTATTTTCTGGGATTGATGGGGGTGTCTAACACTTCTGTTACACCTCATTCGAAACTAGGTCAGATTACCGGCATTAGACGTTTCTTTTTGCGCGAGTCTTCACACCCTTTAACACAGATTACAAACAAGACGTATATTCTTATATACATTATATCCATGTTTTTGTTCATAACCAAAGTTGCCCTTTCATTTCACGGAGACAAATGTTGTCCCATCTGTTGTATGCAGTCGGGATTACTGCACGCCTCAGTTTGGTTTGACTTATTCACATTTAGCCAGTTTACGTATTACTTTCCGGTTACGCGAAGAAACAATTGCGACATTCTTCGTCTGGTCGAATTGTTTACTGTCTGAAGTTAAATAAAACTGTTTTGTTAGGAAAGCGTGACAATCTACAGTTCATATAACATGTTCGTCTTGGCAAACTGCCAAAGTAATTGAATGAAACTCGTTGAGATGAATAAAGCTAATTATTCTAATCATACAGTTTAACGCAGTCTACCGAAACTCTGTGTCTTCTCCTGTCTTCGCTGGTCCATTAAGTGTTTCGACGAGTAACTTGAGTCTCGTTCAAAAACACAATTCATCAGACAAACATTAAAAGGGATTATATGGAGAAGCAAACATTGAAACCTGCCTAGCTCATGTTATGTCTTCAGTATAAACTACTTCTTCTCACCTTTTGTGCTCATCATCTGGACGGCCTGTGTACCTGTCACAACTTCTCTTGCCATTTATTCCAACTCGCACACTTCGTTCCTCCAACAAGCTGTATTTAACTGTTCCTAAACCACGCTTGAAGACCTATGGTTACAGAAGCTTCGGATACTCTGGCTCTTATTCTCTGGAACAAGTTACCAGATCACATTCGAACATGCTCTAAACTTTCTTCTTTCAAAAGTCTACTTAAGACCCATTTTTTTACTTGTTCTTTTATAAATTAATTTACTTTCTTTGTAAAGTGCCTTGAGCAGTGACTTTTGTTTACTGATTTGGCACCATATAAGTCTCATTTATTATTATTATTATTATTAAACACTTTAGATCACAAGGTCTTGTCCAATTCCTTGAATGACATGGAAGTAGTTATTACAAAACTGACCAAACAAACGTTGAGGATGCGCCATAATGAACATTTAAAGCCATTGTAACATTTTAGATAAATAGTTTTTCATAGGTCGGCAACAGCTTCGAGATATGTAAATACTTCAGCAAAATGTGGGCCTTCTGCTTCTCGTTCGCTAATGGAAGAGTTAACGATATTTTAACAGAACACAAACCTGTCATGCCACACTTCCTACACACAGTGTTGAGGATGGCACCCAACTCAATCTTATTCTGTACTGGAGGGAGACCCTTTTTCCTTCTTTGTTCCTCTTGTCTATAAAATAAAATTAATGAGAGAGAAAGAAAGAAAGAACTGCAAGTTAACTGCTTTACAATTAAATATGCTTGCAAAAGCAAATGTTGAACTGCTAGATTGACATGGACCAAAAAATGAGGAAAAAATGGGTAAAGTGACAATTTACCAACATGGAATTATGCATAAAGTGCTTACAGGGAGATGGGCTATAATTTGCAATTTTCAAGATTTTTGAACTGTTCAAGTTGTAATGTACATATAAATTATATTTATGTTCTTATACACTTAGTAAAGATTTTTTTGGTAAAATTATTTCAGGGTGGGGGGGGGGAGGTGGGGAGGGGAGTAGTTGTTTCTCTGAGCTCATAATTTTTTATGCTTCCAAAATGGATCTATAGTGCATGATTTCTGGAATTTTAAATTGGCGATATCGTTGCACCATGTATAAGAAGTACAGACATTCCAACACACATTTTACACTGGACATAAACTTTCACATCTGTGGCATATTATACAAATAATGAATGGTTATGAGTGCAATAGTGCAAATATTTCATGAGTTGAAAGATGGAATGCGCCGAGTTGAATGGAACAAATTACATCTTTCAACGAATGAAATATTTGCACTATTGCACGAATGGAAACCATTCATTATTTGTTTTCTACAACACCTTCAAATTTGGATATAATTGGATGTAAAATGCACTCATGCAACAGATTGTTTTGAACAGACAGGTTTCTCTGCTCTCTTACCATTGAAAAAAGTGCTATCAAAAAAGTATAACGCATGGTTCTATTTCATAGAGTGCAATAGAGTGGATTTTGCATGCAATCGACGAGCAATTGACCAATCAAATGGCCGGAATATAATTAGGTGTTGTATAATACTGTATAACATACATACTTTGTTACAACTAAATTTTGGTCCAGGTCCTTGCCATTATCTTGATTTACTACTTTCATAGAGAGAGATATTTTGTCTTCACCAGCTTCCTAAAAAGAGATGAAAGAAGTCCATGATAGTCCTTAATAACAGTTGTCTTATCATCCCAGATAGCTAGCTGCCAATATGAAACAACTGAAACAAAAGGTTTTCAGATTATTGAATTATATCAAATTATTCCCATTACCAGTACTCACCATTTGACCGTTTGTTACCAGTTGGCCTTTCTATAGATTATAATCAACTTCTACAACTTTCCATATTTGACCATCCAAAGAAAAAAAAAACAATGACTGTTGTCACTACTTCTGACCAGGATTAACCCTACTTAACAACAAATATACTTGGGTACTGTGAAATATTTGCATTTTATCCTGACATTTTCATATTACAGTACTCAAATCAAAATGTTTAATCTAGGCTGTATCTATCTTATAAAGGGTTGTGATTGTAACACAAAAACATTCAAAAACAAAAGGAAGGGAAAAATAAAGATAACTTCCATTTTCTCTCATCTTCTAGTTTCCTCACATCGCATTTTTCTGCCCAATTTTATAAACTGAAAGAGTAGTTGGATCATTTATATTTATTTCCTTACCATAAACACTACAAGGATTTCTAGACAATAAAACACTGAATATTCTGTACTGAGTGGAAGCACATTTTGGTGCGGTACAGTCGAACATCATATTACACACAAATATGTCAAACTTTTTGACACTGTTACATCACACATCCCATGATCTCCTCAAAGGAACATTCACAAACTATTTCATTGTTTTCCAGCAAGGAGGGTTAATTTAATCCTAGGTGACCCTCATCCTTTGTAACCAACCTTCTAGTCTTCAAAGCAATGGTTCAACGATTAAAGCTGCATATTCTGTATCAGAAAGAGCCCTGAGGCATTGAAGGAGTATGTACTTACACCAAGAGAGATCACTTTACAATAGACCTTGTCACCAACTTCTAAAACTTCTGAAGGATTATCAACTCTCATCTTGGATATCTGAGTTTTGTGGACCAAACCTGAAAGGAAAAACAAAGGAGATTATTTGATAAAATGACCAAGTATGGCTTAAAATAGCGAGATATTTGGAGAACAAGTACCACGCTTTTCAGTTAATTGTAAATGTGGTATAATTGTACTACTGTACCTTAATTAATAAGGAATGTAACATGGTCACAGAGATTTGACTCATATAATACATAATCTCTAAATTATTTGTGTAAATTGGTGATTTCATTTGCATAGTACTTTTAACTTAAGATGCTACAGTTCTATGTACAATAAATGCTATGGGTATAACATTTATGAATCAAATCGCTCACTTAAATTTCAGTATATTACAAAATATTGTTTGAAGGCGGTGTACCCTATAGATGCTCTATTGAAACGAACTACTGCCACTCAATGGGTCAATTTAAACCCATATTCATCATAATCATGAAATTAAAAGTGGCTTACACATTACTGTACATGTTGTATTTCTTATTTTAATCCATTCTTTTTGTTGCTGACGTAGAAAATTTATGATTTATGTGTGTATTATTGTTATTCTCATTCTTGGTATGATACCATTATCAGTATTAAAGGCATTGATGACTCGCCCCAAACCGTGTGCTGCGCTCCGAAAAAGTCAACTTTCCGTTGCTTGCAAGCGAAGTTTTCTGCTTGTCGCTACAAAATGCAGACAGTAATGAAACGTGATACCTTTTTATCTTTAGCTGGACCTGAGATGTCCATCGCTGTACCGTTTGAACACTGTGCTGTGGGTATTGACCGCAGCTGTAGGAACTGACTGTACACTAGTGTCTAATTGCCGACGGTAGCAAGCTGAGTGTGTATTTTCTGGGATCGATGGTGGTGTCTAACACTTCTGTTACACCTCTTCGAAACTAGGTCAGATTACTGGCATAAGACGTTTCTTTGTGGGCGAGTCTCCACACCCTTTAATACCAATGGCCTTAAATGTATTGGCTGATAGCTGGAGTATGCTTTGGTCTTAAACACTGTGGAAGTGATGAGGTATTGTGAATGCAGCAGGTTTGAATGAAGAAGTTTATATGCAAGTCCCTCAAAGACAAGACAATGACCCAGTGCCTACTGTACTTACTTCTGTGCTTATACTAATAACTTACCATTCTTTCTGCATCCAGGAATTCTCACAAACACCCCATATGTCTGCAAGGAAGCAACCTGTGAGACAATATTTAGAATAGAATAATAAAAAACTGTTCCATTTCTACAGTGCCTATCACCTTTTTATTTTTGTATCAGTTAGCTTAAAGGATTGGTTCCGTTGTCATACATGTTTATGTTATATGAAAGAGGACAATAAAAGAAACACAATGGTCAAAAAAACTGTTCAAATATCTTTTTCGGTTAAAGAGATATTCAAGTGTAAAGTTTTATCAGATTGTGTAGAAACTGCTGAAATCTGACTAGCTGTGATGTCACATCCTCACATTCCTGAAAAGTCTGTTTTTTTTTCTAAAATGTTTTTGAGATTTCATGACTTTCAACCAAAAGATATGTCAGGAGATCTCATATTTGTCAAAGGAAGTATTTGAGATTAAACATCTGAAGAATTTTTGATTATATTATTTTCAAATGTGTTAAAAAATGTAAATAATTTTTATAGAAATATATTCACACATGTTAAGGAAGTTAGGATGTGACATCACACCCTCACAGTTAGTCTTTCTACACCAGTCATTTTCAAAGAAATTTTGATATCTTCAAAGTGTCATATCTCCTTAACAGATCATGGTAGTTTCTTCACTGTTCTTTTTGTCGTCTTGTGCTCTTTCATACAAAATAAACATGTCAAACACCTGAACCAATCTTTTAACACTAGGTTAGGCAAAGAATGTAAATTTGGCATTTCTTGACCCAGTGCAGTGCATGTGGAGCTATACACTATTTCAGTATGAGATTCCTTTTTTGGCAGCTGCATGGTATTTGTAATACCAAAAACGAGTCATTTTACTAGCTCAGTAGCATATAAAATTATAACAAGGCAGTATTCCTTACTTGTTCATACCGTGATACGTTAATTATTCGCCAGCGTTACTTTATCTGCTAGTGGAGTGTTAGCTCAGTGATTAACGCCAGTGCCTTTCAATCATAAGGTCCCCGGTTCGAGTCACTCCCAGATTAATGTATGTCGTCCAGTTACAGTTGTTGACAATTAACAATTCATAATCATGGACGTTAAATATGAATGTAAGAGACTGACTTCGGTCAGCTTGCGGCTTTGATGAGGCTTCTTCGCGAGTTCCTGCTTGCAGGAGGATCTAAAATACATACAATACATACATACATGCTATTACCAGTGTTAGGCGAGGTGGGAACAACGTGATGCATGACCTACAGTAATTGATCAACATTGTTTGTTGGTCGTATCGCAGAACTGCTACTTGCAGTCATATGAATTACGAGGACAAGCAACACTAACCTATCCAACACTGGGATAGCCTAGTCATAAGAGGCCTAAAGCTTTACTATTATTGTAAGGTAACGGTGCCACAACTTACTTCTCCTTTGAATATTGAATACAAGGACGGCAACATTTTATCAGACTCAAGACGGCTATTACTACTCTCCATTTTATTCAATAGTGGGAGACACTAACGTAAATCAATTCTTATTTGTGCTATAGGCGTATACGTTATATCTCGGGTTATTACAAACTGGGTGTTTCAGTAACTACTAAGGGTTTCATTAATCATAGCAGTAACTAGTGATGATCCGAATATATATATTTTTTTTTGGAGAAAATCACATATAATTCAGTATACTATTAGCGTCTATATCAATCCACCCGAATGTTCTGCTATTTCAGGAAAAGTGCCAAAATGCAGTAGGAGAACATCTTTTTGATATGTTATCAATCAGGATCTGTTTTTTTTTTGTGGCTTGCATGTTGAAGAACATGAATGAAAGTACATGTGGTGCAAAAATCGGGTCAATTGAGGCAATTAAGACCCCTTTAGGCCTCCCAGGAGCAGCGTACGAAAATGGTTTACTACTGAGTGAAGAGGTTTGTTTACAAGTGACGAAAACTTCAGGCTCTGATAGCAAACATTCTGCACGGTCATGGTACGGAAAATTGATGGTGCCATGAAAGGACAACTTGTCAGCTATCCTGTGAGGGGTAGCGAACTTCTATCTAGAATTAGGGACCACATTACTTTTGTGATTTAGTGTGTAAGTCAATGAGGCTACCCCAGGATTGGCCACTGACCTCTACCAGTGGTAGAGGTCAATGGGAGTGGCCGATGGAATGAAAGGGGGGTGTAGGCGGTTTTACACTATCTAACGCAACATAGTCGCCAAGAACCTGAAGTATTTTTAAGGGAGGGCCCGAGGAACATGAACTTATAGCATGCTCATCATGGTGAAACATAACTGCACCTATTAGGTGAATTGAGTGTACTGTTAATAGTAGGAGAGACTAGTGTAGGTTCCAATGACCAACTAGATATGTCTGTAAATCTGTAAATCTGAGAGTCAGCTGATTCTTCGTTAGTACGAAACCTTGAGTTAACAAGTAAATCTTTGAGATTTTGGGCCCTTTTGTAGGCTAGAATCGGTTCTTTTGGAAACAGTTTGGATAATTCCGCATCAAAATAGATGCATTTTGAGAACGAGACGCCCAGGCCGAATATAAAATATTCAAAGGCTACTACTGATGAAGCTCCTCCTACAAAGTTCTTTAGATGGACCTGACAATTTCTTTAGATTTTTATAAGGTTTCAGTTTCATGAGACTCAATAGGCCAAAAAGGCACATGAAAAGTGTTTTAAATGGCATATTATTTAAATTCTATAGCAGCAGTGGCGGGCTTAGGAGCGTGTTATGATTGCGTATAACATGGCAATGTGAGCTACACATAAACTACCGATGGGCCAAGAATATAAATAAATGGTTTTCCCACGCTCAA